>DWCF01006941.1:0-11518 GCA_018230265.1 Delias oraia | reverse complement strand
TACAAAATAAATTTAATTAATTTTATAGCGTCAACAACACGTGGTAATTATGCTGTTAAAATGTAGCTTATATGACACGGTTGTCGGTTTAGCACGGCAGTGCCATCTATTGATTACTAACTCCATCCAGTCGAAAAGTATCGACATCTGTTAGAATATTTTGGAGTTAACAGATAATTGTGACAATTTTTGCAACAAAATAAAATTGCGACTATAATTAAAAATCTAAGCTATCCTATCTCTCAAGTTGGACCAATCTGCATATTGCGTGAAAATTTGAACGAAATCTGTTAAGCGGTTTAGGAGTCCATTGAGGACAAACATTGTGACACGAGATTTATATATATTAAGATAATTTACGTATTCCTCATTAAATTCTGAGCTTAAGCTCAGTAGAATACTTACTGTGAGTTTCTGGTGTTGCTGATGAGCTTTCTCCCATCGTTCCCTGAGGACATCCAGTTCTGTTGCAGCACTGTCCCGATCTCGTGCTGCACGGTTTGCTGCGGCAGCTGCAGCTTCGGCTCTTTCGCGGCAGCTTGCTGCATCCGCCAGTGCTGTATCTCGCTCCTTTTGAATACGTGCCACTAATCCCTGGAAGTAAAAAACACATTATAAATGGGTTGTTTTTGTACTTCGTTGTAATGAAGCCAGGGTACAATTTCTAAATCTTAAATAAATAAGTATTTAGTCTTCTATATATGCAAGCTGATGCACTAACTGGGCCGGCTCGTCCGGAGTGATACAATAGGCTTACAGAATACCACCATGAAACAGTTTTTAGTATAACAAAATAGCTAAATAACTTTAGTATAAAAATAATATCATAAATGGTTTGTTTTTGTACATTGTAGTAATAAGTCAGTATTCTTTTTTTATAATATTGGTAGCAAACGAGCAGGAAACTTACCTAGAGCAAGCCCCTGCAGAGCCGTGGATGCCGATCTTTAAGGAATATATACTATATTTTCTTGAAGGAATCCAATTCGTATTGGTTTCTATTCTATTTATTTTTTATTTATATAATATATATATAATATATTTCTATATCTTAAACTATTAGTTTTCCGTATATGTGAATGTTGACGTAATGATTGGACCGGCGTAGTGACATCACAGAATGTCACAATGAAACAATTATTTTGCACTGTTTTTCGATGTTGAGTAAGGACACTGTAGGTCCGTAAGTTGTAGATTAAAACTTAAAAAGCCAGCAACACAATTATAACTATAATCGTGGAATGATTCGATGAAGAGCAACAAAGTTCTGGTTCATAGTTAGTTAATCTTAAGAGTTCAATGCTCTCATATTTTCTATATGTTTTTAATGCCAACTTGGCATAGCTCCACTAAACTTTATCGTTCATGTTAAGGGATAATAAATATGCACATCGATAAGCTTTTATTACAGCGTCAATACTTTGTCAAATTTAGGCTATTTTCTTTATGGTATAGCGGACAATGGAGCAGATGGGTCTCTTATATCGCCGCCCATGGACAATCGCGCCATAGTCCGCACATTGTGTTGCCAGCTTTTTACGCCGCTTTTTTAAAGGCCTCCGATATTATTACTCACTCAACGAAACACAGTACAGCACCGTTTCAAGTACAAATACCACTTCACGCTGAGCAGTTTGTGAGTGTAAAAATTTTAACAAATCACGCTAAGAATTTCCGTATTCTATTCTTTGTGTGTTTTATTACAGAATGTAAGGACAGTTTCTTTTATTCCTATAGTGGACCCGTTGTCCACTGCAGGTGGGTCTTCTATATGGTAAAGAACACAGCAGTCCATTAACAACCGCGCCATAGTCCGCGCATTAGTTGTGTTGCCGGATTTTTACGCCGCTTTAAGATCAAAGTGTAGCACTTTTAAGGGCTTCCGATATCCTCACTCTGCGAAACACGGGACAAGTACCTTCACGCTGAGTATTCTGTGAACCCGTGGTATCACTTCGGACGAGCCGGCCCAATTAGTACGTAATATGCTTCAGCATGGCTCTCCCATGGGTAGTCATACAGTTGTCACATTTAAAATAGGAAATATATTTCATGATTGATTTATTTGATTATCGTCACAGATGCTTGTAGCGTTTGCTGATTCACGCGACGCCATTTCGTCTAGACTCAAGAGAGACGAACGGAGATAATAATGGTACGACAAGAGTTATGACATAATTTTCTTCTCGTCATGTGTACCGAATTATTCATACAAAACTTATCACATATGCATGTACTTGAAAACCACAATCTGAACATTTTGAAAGTCGTAGCTAAGTGGTTTAATAAGTATCGGGTTCGAATCCCGGTCCTCACAATTATATATTACTATACTATAACTACTATAACTATATTAGTTCTTGTGAAAGATTAACAAATATCCATCCATATAAAAAATCTTTCTCGTTTATCATACTCTGATAATTAATAACAATTCACATAATATCATGTATATTTTTTAAATTAATAAAAAACTACAGCTTTAAACGTAAAGCTTAACTCAAAGATCAGAAAAATATAATCTCTAATGGCTCAATTACGCTTGAATTTTAATTACAATTGAGGTACTATCATTGATCATCTATGGTCTTTTTTTGGCAAATTGTAAATTAAACCATAGACACACGATTTGATACAGATGACAGACCAAAGTTTCTTCCTACTCCGTTAAGTGTCATAAAGTACTTACTTGTGCCTTCTCGTGTTTGTCTCTGAACCTATCTGCGTCTAGTTGTGCCGTGTCTCTCTCTTTCTGAAGGCGAGCTGCTTGTCCCAAAGCCTTGTCCAGCTGCGATTGCAGCGATTCAAAGTCGTAGGAGGACTTCTCACGGTCAACTTGAAGCTGTTTGGAAAAAAGCTTTAATTAGTAAATATTTACTCTTTATTTCTTGCTCAATTACTATATATATATATATATATATTCTGTTGTCCCACACTTCTGTCTTCCCACTTGTGTCTCACTTTTAAAAAACTAAAAATTAAATTGTAATTTAAGTTGAAATAAAATTATGTACGAAATTTTGGTAACAAACTGGACAAATTTGGAAAAAATGGTAATTTAATTCTTTTATTATTTATATACACTTATTCATTAAATCTATATTATTATGATAGACTATATCTTAACTTTGTTGTTGTATAAATCATTTAATACCAATAATTTGCAAGCTAAACCCACTCCAACTTCTATAATATTCAGATAACAATTGTATATTTTTTTGTTGATAACAAGGAAATAGAAAAGGCTTTGACCCATTTCTTTTCTTTATTTATCCTTCACCAATACAGAATAGTATCCTTTATCGTTAAATACAATTGTAGAGAATCCAAACAAATTGGAAAGGAAATTCTATTTTTATAAAAAAATATATATGTAGCAAGTAAAACTTTTGAAATCAAATACAACCGAACAGATAGTTAAATCAGTTGGAAAACAGTAATATCTATATAAAAAGATACTTTTGTTTTTTATTATATAATATTGAGTATTCCAATATCCTTCAACAGTCCCTAAGATTATACCGCTAAAGCGGCATAAAATGCCGGCAAGACAACCAATTCGCGATCGGTGGAGGGGTTGGTGATGGGCGGCGGTGTTCTCTTACAATATAGGAGACCCACCTGCTCCGTTGCCCATGGACTGGAAATATCATAACTACTTTGGTGTGTACCTTGCGAACTTCTACAGCACTCTTATCTAGTTTTTCCTGCAGCTTATCAATTTCTGAGTGCGCAGCATCCAGGGAGGCTTGCAGTTTGTCTTGCTGTAATTGCGCCTTGCCCAAGGTAGCCTGTGTCCGTTCTAGCTCCTCGCGCGCTTTGTCAAGTTCAGCTATAGCTTTGTCCCGTTCGGAGTGGAGCCTACTTATAGATGATTGAACCCTAAGAATTAAAATAAAATAGTTTTAACGTCAATGATTCAACTACCGGTTTCAAATCTACCCTAAACCTGAGAAGAAACAGCGAAACAAACTCATCGAAATTGTTTAGGCTATTTATTTTTATTCATTTAATATTATATATAATATATCGCAACATATATTATATATGTGTTATTTTCATTTATTAAATTATTGACAATTTTAAATAAAATTTTATATAATAGTGAAAATATAATAAGAATTACCATTGTAGGTGTAAAAATAGAAAGTTATATTATACTCAAATGTTGACCAGCAATTGTTCTCTTAAAAATACCTTATTATATAAAATATACGTATTAGTTATCTGTGTATTCTTTCAAAAAAAGACTATAATATATATAAAAATTCAAAGAGAGGTAAATATTTTTACGTATTTCAAAAATATCTTGGGAATAATGGATTATTATGAATGAAAAAATATAAAAAATCCTTAAAGCTTAAAAACTCAGAATAACATTTAAATGTACTAATTTTCTTTAGCTTTCAAGCTCCAGAATAATACTTAGAATAATAAAACAATTTTATCATACCCAACTTTCAAGTTAAATTATTCTCAAACTTTATTTGTCTGAGGGATTTCGGTACTAAGATAATCAGTAAAACTTATAAAACAAGATTTTCTTATTAAAGTTCCATTAAATATAAAAAAAAATAGAATAATTTAATCTCTTGATGTATTATAACTTTGACTTTTAAAACTTAATTATTTCACCTAGACATTACATTAACGAATAAGTACAGTTGATAAAACAGGTTATGCTACGAAATGTAAAGAACCATGGACCCGTGGGAGAGCCATGCTGAAGGGATGCTGACGCACTAAATGGTCCTACTCGTCCGAAGTACCACATATATAAGTATGGTACCACGAGACAGAATACTCAGCATGAAACGGTACTTGTACTGTGTTTCACCGAGTGAGTGAGGATATAGGAGGCCCTTAATAGCCCGCTAAAGCGGCGTAAAATACAGAAAAACAGCACGCGCGGACTGTGGCGCGATTGGTAGGCAGCGTGGTGATAGGCATTGGTGGTTGATAGGCAGCGGTGTTCTCTTACCATATAGGAGACCCACCTGCTCCGTTGTCCACATTACTATAAAAAAAATATAGTGAGAAACTTACCGATCATATTCTTCCTTCAAGCTGTCCTGTTCTGTTTGTGCATTTTCTAATTTGGCTTTAAGACGATATACCTCTCCTTGGGATTTCTCCAACTTCTCCTGAAGAGCACTGGCCTCAACCCTCGATCTTTCAGCATCAGCTTGCGTCACTCTTAGCTCGGCCAGCGTCCTTCTCAGCTCAGCAGCCGATTTATCAGCCTTTTCTTGAACTCTATCTAGCTCTTGCGATGTTGTCAAAGTACTTCTACCAAATGTCGTTTGGGATCTTTCCAGTTCATGTTTGAGTCTTTCGTTTTCGAGTTCCAGGCGAGCTAGGCGCTGTTTCGCCGCCTCCCAATCGGCACCTGACCTGCCAACTTCACTCGCTGCTTTGTCTAGCTCAGCTTTAGATTTACCTAATTCAGACTGTGAGCTCTCTAATTTAGCTTCCAGTCTATCCTTCTCAGCTTGGGCTCTTTCAAGCCTGGCACCCAACTTTTCAACTTCGCTCTCTAGACCATGCAATTTCATTTTGTAATCTGCAATTTCTCTTTCGTGTAGCTCTCTCTCTTCGTTCTTTTCGTGTTCCGCTCTGTCTCTCTGTTCTCTCAGTTGTTGTATTTGTTTTTCCTTGTCACCTATAACTTCTTCTAAAGAAGAGAGTGCACCTTCCGAAGAGCAATGGTGTGCTTGCATCGCGTTAAGTCTAGCGCGAGCCATATCAACTTGGTTATCTTTTTCCTTTAACAAATCTTCTAGGTTTTCGATCTGAAATTGTACCACAACTTAAATTTTAATCAGCAGAGTTATAAGATGATAAAACATTACTTAATGATAACATAAAAGACAGCTACATACCTTTGCAACATAAAACAAAACACTAAATACACGTGGCAGAACTAAAAACAACTGGAGCAACACTAGAAATATAAAATTAAAAATATATAAAACAAAAATAAACATTGGATAAATAATAAAATAAACATAATTGAATATAATGAAAGGTACAAAATTTAAAAAACCGAAAAAATTGTCAAATGATGTAGCGACGAGAAAAAAGAAATCATTCTAGAAAAAAAAACCAAAATACTAGTATATAAAGTAATAATTATGTTAATATTACTAAATTTGGTAACAATTAAAAATAACGCAAAATAATCGTTAATCGTAATAGATTTTATGATTAAAACTGCAGTTTATATGTATATTAAAGAAACTATTTTCTTTAAATATGCTTTGAAATAAAATAAATGTACAAATTATATATTCTCATACGTAATTGGTCCATTATATTTTATAATGAAATAGAAAAGAAATCAGTCTTGACGTTATTAATTTAGAGAACAGAGATCTATCGTCAATCAGCGAGTCGCACGTCCGTGACGCATCTTTGATATTATACATTGGCTAGTTGTGTTTTAAAAATAACCTTTCTCTGGAGCACGTTTATCTTTCTATCTTTGATCTCTGAATGGTCTCGTAATTCTGCCAACTCATGCGCAGCCGCCAATGCTGATGCAGTTTTCTTCTCCACAAGTCGACTCTTTTCTTCTAAACGCGCTTTAAGTTCTTCAACCTAAAAATTATAATTAATTACGTTGTAAAAGGCATAATTTATGTTAGTATATTAATACTATACATGTTTCATCATTATCAGCCTGTCAAGTCCACTACTGGACATAGGCCTCCCCCAAAGACGCCTACTTATTACGATATTGAGCGATATGGGTCCAGATGAGATAGTCTTTCCATCGCGTGGCGGGACGTGCGCTTTCTGGTACGCGGTCGCCACTCGAGAACCTTTCTTTCCCATCGATTGTCAGATGTGGTCAGCCCATTGCCATTTAAACTTACTAATACGTCGGGCAATGTCGGTTACTTTGGTTCGGCTGC
Organism: Delias oraia; assembly: GCA_018230265.1. Taxonomy (NCBI): domain Eukaryota; kingdom Metazoa; phylum Arthropoda; class Insecta; order Lepidoptera; family Pieridae; genus Delias; species Delias oraia. Next base: position 4,601 of record DWCF01006941.1, on the reverse strand, counting down.
GGAGAACCTCATTTCTGATTTTATCTCGCAGCGAGACTGCCCTCTCCATAGCTTGCTGAGTGACAAGTGTCACTCAAGCTAAGAAGCTTCTCCATCAGACCAATCCTTACCCTATACATGTTTGGTTGGAAGAAACTACCAGAAACACAGTATTTGTGAAATTTTTAACTAACCTTTAAATTCGAATAAGAGGTCATGAATTCGATGTATATTTTTTTTATGAAACTCTTAACTCGTAATCTGACTACCGATTTTGATGAATACAAACGAAAGAGTCCCGCTGAGACGTCAATTTTTTAAATTATTGGAATTAAGTTTGACCCAGTAAACATAACATTAGCACAAGAGCTACGTACGTCAGTTTGCAGCATGCTGTAGTGTTCCTCTTTCGCGCATAGTGATTCCTTAAGAACGGCAATGTGCCTCTGGTAGTCTTGGTGCTGCTCCTCTAAAGCCTTCATCTTGGCGGCCATTGCCAGGATCTCCTGATCACGCCTCTGAATCTCCAGCCGAAACTCATCCAACTGCTCATAGCACCACGCCGATTATAAAATTAAAATAAATCCAAAGTTCGATCAGTAAAAGGAAACAGTCGAGAGGAAAAGATCTATCTACATAGGCGAGTAGTGATGGCGACAATGATGATGTTAAAGTTATGCTACTCGTCAGCTTGGAACTCATTATCATTTTCGTACAAGCGGCTCAAGCGACGAAAAGAAATGTCTTCAGCGTCTTTCGCAACGCCAAGGAAGACATTTCAACCTTAAACTACATGCAATTATTATATTACAATATATAGAGCCGACAGACTTTCTGGAAAACTTTCCGTTTCAACTAACACTAGCGTCAATATTGTCAAGCTACGAGCTTAGGAAAGCTTTCCAGCCAAGGGTGGACACTTGAAATACGTCGTCGATGAACGGGCGCCTACGTTGTGATACGTTTATCTACCGATACTGTATGAAGACGATGACATGACGACTACATGAAGAGGTCGTGTGAGCTATACTAGTGATGGGTGGCTGCGCGGGACCAAGCTGTACTGGACGATGAGTTGCTATCACACCGAAAGCGTAACACGTGAAACGAATACAAACGTAGCCTACGACCTCGACAGTCTGCTCATGGAACGCGCTGTGGACGTAACCTCACACGATTCAAACGCCGGATCCTACTTAGGGGAGGCTTAAGAGTAAGAGGAGCGGCGCGGGCGGCGTCACAGCGTGGTAGCGAAGGCGCGCGCGAGGGGCCGGCCGTCGGTGGTGAGGCGCACGTCGTCGACGAGGAAACTTACTTGTCGCTTGAAGGGAGGGTCGGCCTTATCGTAAAGCGAGGCGTGCGAGGGCGCGAGTGAGGGCGGTGCGGGGGACGCGAAGGCGGCCAGCTCGGCCTCGAGCAGGGCCAGCTGCCGCTCCAGCGTCGCGATGCGCGCCTCTTTGGTCTCCAGCACGGCGGTGAGCGTGGCGCCGGCCGAGCCGCCCGGCAGCCCTGCCGCTGCCAGCGCGCGCTCCAGTTGCATCTGCAGTGCTCTCAGCGTGTCCGCCGTCGCCTTGAGCTCCTGCCACATCCAGTCGGTCAGCCACCCTCCGCCGCCCGCAGCCCGCAGCCGTCCTCGCCTTGGCCTGGGGCTGCGCTCGGCCTCGCGCAGCCCCATCCCAAGCGGTTCAAATCAATTTTAAACAAGTCAACCAATGATCTTTACGAGACGGTCTCCGCTAGGGTATGACGGGTCGCATGGACGTAATGAACTAGGCATGCAATGAACGAGGGAGCGGAGGGTAGGGTGCGTCGGGACAAGCTCGGAGTGGAGGCTGGGTAAGAGAGGGCGTCGCGACAGACATTCGGCTGGAAGTCAATGAAATGTACAATCAAGAGCAGCTCTAAGAGAAACAGTGACTTTGATAAAGGTATCACAAAATAAAACGCCCATGTGTATTGAGTACACTTGAATGAGGAAGCTGTGATGTGCTGAATAAACAGATTGTGCGGGATCAAAGTCTACTGGTCAGATAAATAATAGCTCCGCGGAGGGAAGGCCAGCGGTCGCGCGAGATTTCCCCCGAGCGGACCGGCTTCGTCTAACGCATGCGAAACGGACATTCATCAAATTCAGCAGCAATTACCTGTTTTTGTGCCATCGATTGCATTTGTTGGAACATTTGCCTTTCTTCTTCCTTACCTGGAAAACCAATTTAGTGGAATACCTTATAAATCTCATAGTGTTCTATCTTGGTTTGTAGTCTTGGAATCAAAGAAATTAACGGCAATTATTATGGATGAATATTAATTTGTATGACCGGTACATTCCATGAATTTACCAAATAACACTGGTTTTAAAACAACAAAGATGTATCTTCTAAAAATAAATATTCTATCTACTAAATAATAAATTTTCTAACATCACCTCATTTGCAAGCAAAACGTGTTAAAATGACATTTAAATATATTTTAACCTTTAATAAATCTAGAAGCAAAAAATTCTTATGATGGTACGATAAATATTTGGTCTCATAAATTCCCATAAAGTCCCATTAATATACTTCAGTACATTACCCATATGACATTTAACCAACTATGACGCTATTGACCATTTGAACTATCAATAACGGTGTCTAAGTCAATGTCAAAAATTGTTTTCACTATTTAGTCATTTGACAATTGACCGAGTATAAGACATGAGTGTAATTATGCTATATATTACAAAATTTATAGACTATTCTAATGGTTTTTGCTAAATGATTTTACTCAAATTGTGGCCTTTAACCAGAGCAAAATCCTTATTCGTATACCTTAATAAAGTCACATTTATATTAGTCACTTGAATCAGTCTGGAACTGTGAATATTAGGATATAACCACATCTGAGTGTTTTTAAGACATTTTGTGTCGCCACCACTCTGTGGAATCCGCTGCCTGCAGAGATATTGCCAAAACAATATGAGTTGGGATCCGTCAAAAAAAGGAAATCCTTTAACGGTAGGCAACACATACGTGGCCAAGCTGGAGCTATGAGTGTCTATGGGCCATGACCCACAAACAGATGAGGCTCCTGTTTGTATGATTCAAAACTTTATTTAAAAAAAAATAAAAATAATGACTAAAAGCATATTTTTAGTATCAACGCGGAGGCATCATAAACTTAAACTAGACTCACCCATTCCCTTGTTCTGAAGCATTTCAAGTAATTTCTTAATACTCTCATCTCGGGCTTGTAGCGTTTGTTTTTGCGTCTCTATCCGTAATTCCAGCTCCTATTAAAGCAGTATAAGATTCATACTCATAATAAAAAAGTATAGCTTATTCTGACCCTTGGCCGTATACATTATTAGTATCACTGTCATTATTAAAACAAAGTAAAGCTAAAAATTAGGCGTATATATATTTTTGGTTCACATAATAAGACAAAAAATTACAAAATGTTTGGGGTGAACAACGCCATGCATAATACATATAAGGGTAAAAAAATTACTGATTCTCACACTCAAATGATATGCACATAAAAATTCATAAATGATAGTCATGAAGGAAAATTTTAGTCTTATATATTTTTTGATTATATTATAAGACCGAAAATATAAAATGTTTGGGCTTAACTGCGATCTCTTATCTCTTTATTACATCTAAGAAGATGTATGAAAAATATTTGTTAATAATAAAAATTGTAATATGCATATAAAAACTAATAAATGATGGTCAAAAAGTTAACTTTATTGAAAACTTTTTTGAGAGCCTCGTATTTTAATGGTTTAAAAAGTGTACCACGAAGCGAGACGTACCGGGTTCGAATCACATTCCGGAAAATAATAATTTAATTTATAATTTATTCGGTGTCTGGAAGGGCTTGACATTGGCCGGGCGAGTGTCATAGTACTGTGGCACCCGTGGGAGAGCCATGCTGAAGCATATGCTGATGCACTTATTGGGCCGACTCTTTCGAAGTGATAGTTCTACTACTATCTAATATGGTTTCACTTGACAAGTGCGAAAGATTACCTTAATAGTATCTCTGAGTATAGCGATTTCCCTTTGAAGGTGTTCATTCTCAGCGTAGAGAGCTTCCAGCTGTTGTTGTAGTTCGGGTGCAGGTTGTCGTAGGCGTATTCGTAGCTCCTCTTCAAGTTGACGGACTAACATCGCTTGTTTCTGAAAATGAATAGATTTTTAAACTACGACAAATACCTTTATTAGTTTGCTTTGAGTTTTTGATTCCAAACGTAATTTCAATAGTAAGAAAAAAAGTCGCGAAATCGTTGTTTCTTTAAATTAAATTAGCACAGAAATGGCTTGATCTATTTGAAAAATTCTTTAATCTTTGGAAAGTTACATTATCCTCGTGTAAGTTGTATGACGCTCTTTTTTGAAGCTCCCTAAGACGTATTGGTTTGGTAATAAAGGAACCAACTTCTCTACGCGACATTAAAGAGTCATGTTGATCAGAAAGGATCTGGCTGTCGAAGATTCGAGCGCTCTACGTTGAATGCGAAAAAGAAAAGATCTAGAAAAGATCTGATATTTGGTAATTTCCCTTCAGATGCGAGACTAATAAATGGGGTCAAATTTTTTAATGTTAACACACGTATAAAGAGAGACACGTACACACGA
>DWCF01006940.1:0-11522 GCA_018230265.1 Delias oraia | reverse complement strand
CTCAATCCAGTCGAAAAGTATCGACATCTGTTAGAATCTTTTGGAGTTAACAGATAATTGTGACTGTCAATTAATTACAGGCAAATAATTTGTAATAAAATAAAATTGCGACTATAATTAAAGATCCTATCTAAGAGATCTAAAGAGCTATCCTATCTCTCAAGTTGGACCAAACTGCATATTGCGTGCAAATTTGAACGAAATTTGTTTTGCGATTTAGGAGTCCATCGCGGAAAAACATCGTAACAGGAGATATATATTAAGATAAGAATAAAATTGTGCTATTTATATTATTCAATATAAAAATTATGTTGTACAACTTTCATGCTCTAATATAGAATTTAAGAAAAAAATTAAATAGAACAAAATATAGAATCATCTCGTAAAAAGATAGAATCCGTTTCCGAATATATTTCTTTAGGAGCAGAGATACACATAAAGAGGATAGAGAAAGCCCACCAAATTTCATTTGGCGCGGCTTATTTATGGTATAGCAGATAACGGAACATATAGGACGGTTTTCTACTGACGGTTCTGTTGTTTAGTGAGAGAACACCCCCGACCATGGACATTCCCGAAATTTGACGAGATTTGGTTGTGTTGCCGGCTTTTAATGATGGTAAAGCGGCACAACTTCAAGGGCCCCCGATATTCTCACTGACTCATCGAAACACAGTACTAGTGCCGTTTCACGTTAAGTATTCTGGCTGTAATTATTAAAAAACAGCTTGCCGCGTGGTTGTCCATGAGCGCCTACATGTCTACCCCGTTGTCCACTATATTATATAAAATCTCACTGTATTTTGCATGAGGGGGTAAGAAAAATCTGGTATAGTGTTTAAAGAAATAACTATACAATTTTAAATATTGCTTATAATTTCAGCAAGAAACCAGCAGACATTATAATCGTAGCTGGGACTAATTCAAGGCAAAGAGGCTGCGAAATATATGATCTAAACAAATTTTTCATTCATCCGAATTTCTCTAGTAACCCACGTAAGGACGATCTCGCACTTATGAAAACCGCAAAAGTACTTAGCTTTTCAAATAAGGTTGGAAGAATAGACTTGCCATTCAGAGATACTTCGTTCGGCCAGAAATCTCATATATCAGGATGGGGTTTCATTAATGTAAGTTTGATTTTACAAGTGGCTCTTCTTGGGATGTGTGAAAATGTACGAAAAGCAATGAGGTCATTATGAATAGAGCATAAGGCTTACTTCGGGAAATCTTTGCCGTGTAGAGTTATTTCTCTTTTGTTATATCATATAATGCGAAAACAACTTCTATACTTTTATGACGCTAGTCCCGTTCTGAATAAAATTTATAATAATTAAGGCGGCGACCAAGCGTAACCAAGGCGACCGGCGTAATCCAAGACCGGTGGTGATCACTTACCATCGGGATACCCGCCTGCCCTGTTTTATATAAGAATTAATTTTGTATATTAAACAACAAATTGGTTTTATTTGATTTCAGAAAGAAGCCACTAATTATGTGGACCCATTGTTAACTTTAGAGGTCACAGTACAATCTTCGATTGGCTGCCGAAAAGATTACAAAGATAATGTTCAATTTCCTGTTACTTATAAGCACATTTGCACTTTTAGAAAGGAAGGCGAAGGAGCGTGTCTTGTAAGTTAAATTATGCTAATTGTAAACGAAAATAATATTTAAACCGAAGAATCTAATTTGTGTCGTATCTTTCAAACTAGGGTCCGCTTGCCAATTTAACCCAGTATTGATGATACCAAAACCACTATGTCTTACTCCCAACATACACACATGACTAACGTAATAATTATCTTCGGCAGGGTGATCTGGGCGGTGGTTTAGAATATGACAACGAGTTGATCGGAGTTTTGTCTTGGGTAACGAAATGCGCTCGAGGAAAGCCTGATGTGTTTACTAGAGTTTTCGAATACAAGGGCTGGATAAGGACAACTATGACAAAAAATACATAGTAAATATATCTATGAAAATTCTTGCAAATAAAAAATGCTATCAAGTTAAATGTCCAAAATAAATAATAGCAAATATAATAACAACTTCCTGACACAAGTTTTCTATTATTACCTAAAATATTAAGGCTCCTTTGAAAATAACAAATCCCATATTCCTTATAGGCCGACAACGTACCCGCGGCTCTGCAAGGGCTAGGGGGTGATCATGGTCGGAGGACCCCTAGCCCTAAATGAGCTTCATTGTTTGCCACCGTTATTATAATTAAAAAAATAACATTTTCTGCATATCATATTTCATCTTTGACATTCCATTTCGTACTTTCTTTAGGATGTGTTCCATTACATTTATATTATATACTCTTCGCATTCCCGAAGTATCCATCAGAATAGCCATCGAAATTTGACAGTTTGTTCGTCGTTGAACTGGAGCCAAGCCTATAAACTTTATAGTACAAAGCAACCACTGCTAGTTGTTACAGTGTCAAATAATTTAGAAGGTGTATATAGAAGTTTAGTGTTCAAGATGTGATTGTAGACACTGTCCTAAAGATCATTTACCTGTTCAATAACAAAGACGCACTGCGATAGATCCGGTGGAATGTTCTTATCGGCGATGTTTTCCAGGAAGCAATGACGGTTGCCGAAACCCTCCGCAGCCAGACATACTCTTTCACCAGTCGCCGTGCATGACAGGCAGACCATGTCTTCCTATAAGCAGAAATCATATTATTTGGATGATCATTATATATACATACTAAAGGACCATTGTATCACCTACACATATTCTATTGGCTTACATAATCGATCCAGTGGAAACATTACTTTACATATTTTTAATATCAAAACGGTGGCAAACGAGCAGGTGGCTGGCTCACTTAAGAGAAGCCGTCCCCCTTAGTCTTTGCAGAGCCGCGGATGTGTTGCCGGCCTATTAGCTACACTGTTTTCCATATGAGTCCATTCTAGACAAACTACGTGACACGTAATTTAGATATATTAACATTATGCGATTTAGACAAATATTCTAATTACGTTACTAAAATTTTAATATAGCACAAATATTACTTATTTTTTCTAAGTAATCTATTTTGGAAAAATTATTCTATTGTGTTAATATATATATATATATATATATATATAGCTACGGCAACGCATCCGCGGCTTTGCAAAGGCTAAGGGAGGACTGCTTATATATAAACAATATATTAACAATATTTTAATTATATATAATTTTATATTAACAAACCTGTTGTTTAGTAATGCAGCAATGAAAAAATAACAAAAAAATGAAAGACCAATCATTGGTGGTGAACGTGTCCCTTTGATATATCTACAACTCCGTTAACTTATTTTTGACATATTATTTGAAATATTACGTTTCCTATGCCTTTTGACCTACCAAAATAATAAATATTGATTAGGGAACCTTGAAAATATCTAATTTAATCCAATCGAGGTTTTGCCTTGCAGTTATTGGAATAGATCTAATGACGACAAAAGTATGAATCATTGATTTATTCAACAATGAATCAGGTCTACATTACGTGACGTAAGTAGAAATCAAAGCTAACAACTTTGTTGATATAATAGTTTTTACTCTTTTTATGTGCTATGACGGACAACGGAGCAGGTGGGTCTCCCATATAGTAAGAGAACACCGCCACCCATGAACAACTGCGTCACAGGCCGCGCATTGGTTGTGTTGCCAGCTTTTTACGACGACGATTTTTTTAGGACGAGCCGGCCAAATTTGTGCGTCAGCAAATGCTTCAGCGTGGCTCTCCCACGGGTGTAAAACTCAATCTATAATTTTAGATATATTAAGATGTTATTACGTTTAACTAATACTTTTACATTACTAAATTAAGTGAATTTTTATTATACGCAACCTTAACTTTAAATATGAACGCGCTTAAATATTAGAAGAAATGACGTGAAACTCAACTGGGTAAGCATTCTTCTAACAATTTAAAAATACATTTTGAACAGGCGGAATTAATTCCCACGCACATGGAGGTATATCATTAAAATAAGCAACGGGTCTATGAGTGTCCTTAGTGATACGCTAGATGTCAGATTTTACCAATATTTTACTTCATTTTGTATTCTGTACTTGGCACGATCATTATAATTTATATATATATATGCGAGTATTAAATACGTTACGTTTCATTTTACAAAAACGTTAGACTTTCAAATCTAACCATGATCCTTTGTTCCCGGTCTCTAAATAATTATATCGCTCTCCCAGGAGTGGACAATAATACACTCGCTCGACCATTTTCAAGCCCTTTAAAATACCAAATAGAATTTATAACATACATCGTGGGAATCGAACCCGTACACATGGCATCAAGGTATTTTACAAGACTACTCGGCGACGAGGCTAAAAATTCCATCTAATCAGAGCTTTCTCTTTATAAAATATCAAATGTTCGTATCAAGGTAAACCTGAATCAACAACCAACCTAGTTGGAACAACAACCAACCTGAACCAACCTAGTTGGAACATGCAAAATTCAATTTAATCTTCGCGCAAACTTCCGAGCCAGGTCAAGGCTCGCAAATGCGACGAGGGTTTTGTGGAAACTACAATTTATGTCATTTATGCAACTACTGCCGTCGTCTGTTTGTATTAAATATAGGATTCCGCCTTTTTCCCGCGCACGTCTTTTTATACAATTAGTATTTAGCTACTCAAGCTTTATACGGGTTCTATAAATCATACCTGGTCTTAGTATTTAAGTGAACGTATGAATTATGTACATAATTATAAACCTAATACTGTGGAAGTTGCGACTGACATCTTGTCTTTACATAGATAAAACAATAATGATCTGCTAGCTACACTATTTTTTACTGGATCACGACTGAGAATATCTCAGCCAGACTAATCTTAACTGGCCATATATATCTTAGGAGATTAGTGATAAGTTTTAAATAATTTGAAGATTGTAGTAACTGTTTAAAAGTGCTTATTTGAAGCTTATTTTAAGGTATTTAGGATTTTTCAAATAGACTAGAGTAAAGTAGTTTTTTAAAGCATTTTGTGCCGCGCACCACCATTCTGTTGAATCAAACAAACACGACTTGGGAATCTTAAAGAAAGGAGCGTAAATATTCCTTTAAGGCTGGCAACGCACGCGTGGCTCTGCAAGCGCTAGGGGGCACCCATGGGCGGTATAAATTTAAAAAAGAATGTATTGTTATATTCTATGAATTAGTCAATTTAACTACGAACGAAATGAATTTGTAAAGCAACTTACCGTACGTAAGAAGGAAACATCGTCCTGCTCGCTCGCTCCTCCTTCCGCCTCCGCCATTATGACTTTTCAATTACCTCACTTATTTCTCAAAACCATTCCTCGCGAAATGCATAACTGTAAAAAAAATAACAACGGGTTTAAGATCATAATATGTAATACAAGACCTGGATCTGGATGGATGGAGTGATATTGTAAAATATCATTTTATGTTACATCTCAGTAATTTGATGTATCCGATGAGTGAATAGCTTCAACGTTCAATAATTAGATAAGTTACCTACTAAGTGATTTTCTTTTTTGCGTAATATTCTTGTTTATAAAAAACGGAGGATGTAACGTCATTGATATAATATACATGATATAATGACATTAGACACATTTGTAAATGACATTGTCAATGGTGACATTAGCTGGTAGTCTCTCTTTCTCTCTGGCAATGACGGAAAATAGTCTGTGGATTTAAAAACCAGTATTAAAGTAATAAACAAGTATTTTATCAATAAATAAGAATATAGTACAAGCTCAAACTGGCTAAACCTCCCCATGACTGATCCTGAGTCACGTACACGATTTGGTACATTTAGGGTACACTCAGAAGCCAGCTTTTAAGGTTATTTTACTTATTTATAATTTAAATAAGAATATCATCATGGTATCCTGATTTAATATAAATATCAGAATCGTTGTGCTCTATATAATTTATATTTGTTTTTGTAATATCATTTTATTTCCTAAAATAGTTATAAATCTAGACAATAAATCGTGTAATTATTAAATATTGACTAGTTTGGGGCGATGTCATCACAATCGAAATAAAGGTATGGCATTCATATACATATAAAGGGATATATAACATACTATTTTTGTTCTATTTTTGGATATTGGTAACATTGCAGTTATTCTATAAGCTACTAAAATAGGATTGAGTTAATAAGATATGTATACAAATTTGATATTTTACTACCATTATACCTTTGGAAGAATGCCAAACGATGCTAAGGTATAAAGATATTTCCGATATGAAATAATAATGATACAACATACTAAAATTATACTCTCTTGGGAAATAAAAGAAGCAGTGGTTTCCCGTTGCTTTCTTTCCCATAAATTTTAGGAGTTAATATGGGCCGATATTGCCTCTTAGGTCGGTTGCCCGGCCGGCAGTATGGTTATATCGCCATTTAATTTCTCTGTCAATATCGGTTAGGTATATCGTATTTATATAGAAACTATAATTAAGTAGTTCACAGAATCAACAGCGTAAAACGGCACTTGTACTGTGTTTCGCACAGTGAGTGTGGATAATGAAGGCCTTAAAAATTCTGCTTAAGGAGCGTAAAAAGTCGCCAACACAACGCATAACAAATGCGCGGACTGTGGCGGCGGTGTTCTCTTACTATATAGGAGACCCACCTGCTCCGTTGTCGACTATACTATATAAAAAAAGTATTATTAATATTATTTTATTTTAAAATTATAAAGTATTAATTCACCACAGGAAAATAAAAATTTCATTAAAAATCATATAAATTATATAATATTTTAATAGTATTTTGTGACGGATCGAATAATAATATCATTACGTAAGTCAACCATATGTAATAGTATCAATTCGTGTAGTACAAATAGTAAAATTATTAAGTTTATTTTTCCTCGCGTGAATGCTTACTGCTGAAATTATTTTTTGAATGGCACCCATATATACCTCACCCAACGACACGAGTTGTGTAATAAGTACGGTTTTTTTATTTAAATATAAAAAACAGTATTGCATTTTCTATAATAATATTATAAAGAGAGCAGATTTGATGTTTGAATTGAATAGGTTCCAAAATTACTTGACGGATTTAAACAATTTTTTTGTTGGCAAGCTACACTATTTCTGGTGAACTAAGGTAATATTTATGTTTTTAGAAGCGATTATTACTTAAAACTACAAAAACATATACCGAGGTATAAAACATGACTTAAAAATTCGTTACATCGCGTGCGTTGCGAATATTAATGATTATAAAACAAAATTTTATCTATCTAAGCCGAACACATTAATTTTGCAATAATTCTTCGAATCTACAAAAAATATCTCGACGGCCTATTAACAGATAACTGTTATAGACAAGTTACTAAAAGTTCTCTTATAAAAATAATTAAAATACCGTCTCCGTAAAAGTATTTAATTTTATGTTTATCAATTTATGTATCAATGTTTATCAAAATAACTTTGATATTCAAGATCGCTTAGATAAATTTACATAAATGTTTTAATGATTAAATTCGGACTTTCTATTTTTTATATTTTAGTAGGTTTGTTTGTTTTAAATAACATTGATTAATGTAAAATAATAATGATAAAATAATAGTGTCCATTATTAGATCCTGATTTTAGAAATATGACTTATAATGTTTGTTAAGAAGAAACCTTTTAAAACTATTAGCTGAATAATTTTACTCGTGGGAGAGCCATGCTGACGCACAAATTGGGCCGCCTCGTCCGAAGTGATACCACGGCCTCACAGAATACTCAGCGTAAAACGGTACTTGTACTGTGTTTCGTAGAGTGAGTGAGGATATCGGAGACCCTTTAAAATGCCACTTTAGCAACGTAAAAAGTCGGTAACACAGACTGTGGTGCGGTTGTCCGTGGGCGGCGGTGTTCTCTTACCATATTGGAGACCCACCTGCTCCTTTGTTCGCTATATAGCTATATATAGCGAACCATTGAACATAAAATGTGTAAAGCATACACCATCAAATTAGCATTACTGCAAGCTCAATGTGCAACGCAGTATTTAACTTTAATATTTCAGTAGTGAATCATCATCATCATCAGCCTATCAAGTCCACTGCTGGACATAGGCCTCCCCCAAAAGGAGGGTGTTAAATAGTAGTGAATGAATACATAAAACTCCAAATTTTCATTCTTCTGCGATCAACTTATTTTTTAATAGCGATATTATGTTTTAATAATTTATGTGGCAAAACAACTCTTGTCTGGGTCAGCCTAGTTACTAACCAAAAATTAATTCACTGTAACTAGTAAGCGTTCGTAATAAAGATAATGACCGCTATTAAAGCTCAGATGTGTGTGATGTTAGACTTTTGAGTAATTGTGTAGCATCGCGTAGCACCCATTCGTAGTTCTACAAAGTTGTTTGCGCTTTATCAGCCTTTGTAACTAATTTTACTATTACATATATTATTATATATAATTTTATAGTTTGTAGCAGTTAAAATGCATGAAATGATAAGATAGCTCAACTAACAACTTGGGACCTTCAAAAAGCAAGCATACATATCCCTTAAAGGTCTGCTAGTTCCGGGGATGTCTATGGGCAGAGGCTCGCTTATCCCATCCTCCTGATCATTTGCCTCCGTATTTATGAAAAAAAATTCGAAATATCGACATGTTTTATAATAATAATAAGCACTGAAAATTTGTCGCAATACATGGTAGCCTTCAATGCCTAATTACAATATAGATTTTCAATTATTTATTGCATGTTATAGCCGCAAACAAAGTAAAGGATTCCCGGTAAGACATTCCCTGACATGCATGAATAAGGGCGCCACAATTTCCCTTTTTTTGTACACCATGAAATGTAGTTAACCGTTTTTTAAATACTAATAAAACAAATAAATAAGTGATTCCTAGTTAAAGAACAGAAGGCTCATCTTTGTTTCAGAGGCATTGTGTGCTTTCTTTATTGTTTAAGAAAGATGAAGTCTACATGTCAAGAGATCCGACAGGTAATTTTGAGAGCCTCGTACCTAATGTTTAATGTCTACCATGAAGCGAGAGGCATCAAGTTCGAATCCCGGTCCGGATAATTATCAATTATAATTTAATTTATAATTTAATCGGTCTCTGGAAGGGCTTGACAGTGACCGGGAGAGTGTCTTAATACTTTCACACTTATGGGAGAGCCGTGCTGAAATATATGTGGACGCACTAATTGGGCCAACTCGTCCAAAGTGATGATACCACGGGCTCACAGAATGCTCAACGTAAAACGGTACTTGTATTGTTTCGCTGAGTGAGTAAGGATATCAGAGGGCCTTAAAATGCCGCTTAAGTAGCGTAAAAGGCCGGCAACACAACCAATGCGCGGACTGGGGCGCGTTTGTCCATGGGCGACGATGTTTTCTTACAATATAGGAGACCACCAGCTCCGTTGTCCACTATACTATAAAAAATATATATGTACATACTTTGTATTTTTAACTAAATCTTAATATTTTATGAGTGCCGTAACATATACATACTTACTTTTTACTCTACATTTATTCTGTGACCAAAACTACGATAATGTATTGCAGTCTTGAAAATTGTGATTTTAAAAAGCCGTTTCCGTGTTACCAACACGCTAGTAGGTATGTTGTAAAATTTGCATTTCGAAATAAAAATACTTTAATGATTTAAAAACACAAATAGGAAAATCAAATTTATAATACAACAAAAATAAACCTCTTTTGGCTTATTACACTATATAAAAAGAGTGAAAATAATTAGTGAGATAGATGAGAAATAATCTTTCTACCACATCAAAATACATACCTTCTTATAATTTCATTTAAAACAATGTTAATTGTGTAAAAATAATATTATTTACTCTAGATTGGTCATAGGGTGGTTATTTGCCTTAATCACCACGCTTGGCAGGCGGGTTGGTGATCGCAGAACATCTGTTGTACTCAAAAGGGCGCTGCTGCCCACCCTCCGGCGAAGTGTTCTTTAGTCGCCTCTTACATTCCATTAGGAAGACTGGGAGTGGTATTATTCTGATCCGGTAACCACACGGATAAAATATAGAACAAATAATATAGCAAAATAATACAACGCATTATTATTAGGAAATAGAAACATTTTGGAAAATATTAATACCTAAATTTATAATACTTACCTTAACTATTAATACTTAAATTATGCGATAGTCTGATAGTCTACCATAAAAATATACTAAACAAAAATGTACAGTTTTAAATAAAAGAGAGTTTTATTTCTTTTCGATAAAAATAATTATTGTATAAAAATTATGAACGAATTCTTTGGTGGACTTTTTAAAATTATACTTCACTATGTCGTTTTCCTGCATTACTTCAATGTAATCTTTTAGAAATTCATCGAACAACTCTTCCGGGATCTTGTATGGAATCAAGGACTTGATCGCATCTGTAATTTTTTAAAATATTTATTCGCAAATACCATCGGATTTAGTGACATTTGAGACATCTTTTCAGGATTTTCGATCTGGGTTTCGTGTGAGTAAGATCTTCAAATATTTTTTTAAGTTAAAATAATAAATAAAAAATTTACTGTTGAATTGTTCTTCATTTTCATATTCCCAAGACATTGCCTTATATTCTAGTTTGGTGATCTTAAATCCGACATTAGATACTGTCTGCTTGATTTGTTTAATTGGATCCTGAAATTTTATTCAATGGTTGCATTTTTTCTTATGACCAAGATCAATTCTATAAATAAAAATATATAAATAGTACAAGAAACCAGAATTGAAGAGATTGAGATATTCATGGTTTATTTCTTAACCGATTACCTAACCTACCTAACCGGCAAATTAAAATAAACTGTATTACCAACCTCGACGTCATGGTAAGGAGATATCACGGACTTGCCTTCGTCGGCAATCCACGGCTTCCATTTTTCCCTTCTACCCATTTCTTTGTATGCATCGTAAATGGCAGCTTGACCCACAATTATTGCGAAAAGGTTGCCATCGTCCTTTAGAAGATCGTGGATATTTTGGAATGTGAGTCTAAATAATTAAAAATAGTACTTAATTATAATCTTTTGACATTTGTGATAGTCAATTTAAACTTTACAAGTTACTTTCTATCTTTATTTCTGTAATAACGAGTAGGTTACAATTAACAGAACTATTCTATCTCTTGAATTTTGGAAAATAGCACTATATAATAGCACTAAAATAGCAGATATATAGGAATTAGTATAATAATAATTTTAATAAAACTTAATTTGTTTATGTATGAAGTTTCTGTTAACTTCTGTTGTTACATAGGAACGAATATGCATATGGTAAAAATATATAAAGCACCGAACAAGCCAGGTTCCGGAAAGGCTTCAGCACCGTAGACATCACATTCACACGCTCCGGCAGATTATACAGAAAACCGAAGAGTATAACCGGCTGTTGAGCTTAGCGTTTGTGGGCTACGAGAAGGCCTTCGATTCTGTTGAAACTTGGGCAGTGCTTCGGTCCTTGCAGCGATGCCAGATTGACTGTCGGTACATAGAGGTGCTTAGATGTCTCTA
>DWCF01006939.1:0-11522 GCA_018230265.1 Delias oraia | reverse complement strand
TTTTTTGTAAGTGAAATAGTAAATTGTTATTACTTTGACAATGATATTGTGGTTTTAGATGTGGCATTATATCTATT
This sequence comes from Delias oraia, assembly GCA_018230265.1. Classification (NCBI taxonomy): domain Eukaryota; kingdom Metazoa; phylum Arthropoda; class Insecta; order Lepidoptera; family Pieridae; genus Delias; species Delias oraia. The sequence goes on along the minus strand of DWCF01006939.1, from coordinate 11,445 downwards.
AGAGTCCTTCATTCGAGGTTATTGTCAGTCACGTCTTTGTAATCATATATTTTTCTAATTGTATTTATTACGCATAGCCAGCCTTGACCATCCAACCTTTCTATTTATTTTGAGACACTGCAGTGTACTGTAAGCGTAAGGATTAAAACATAATAACATTGCGTACATGTTGTGATATTATGCATTACGGCTTTATGAAATACTAATGGATACTCGTAAACACTCAAATAGAGAAACGTTGTTAATATGACCTGAATTTAAAGATAAAAAACTAGATAAAAATGCGAGTGCTCATTTCTTGTCATTTAATTTAAATAACTGATTAATATGACTTAAATTATTCATATCCAGGATGATATGTTAATGCTAGCTGGCCTCGGAAAACGTTGCCTTATTATTAATAAAATACTACTATTGCTTTACAAAAATGTGAAATGCCACATTATAAGAACACATAAATATAAACATAAAAAGTTGCCTTTTTTATACTATAGCGGACAACGGAGCAGATGGGTCTTCTATATGGTAAAAAAACACCGTCAAGCATGGACAACCGTGCCACAGACCGCGCATTGGTTGTGTTGCCGACTTTTTACGCCAATTAATCGGCATTTTTAGGGCCTCCGATGTCCTCAATCACTCTGCGAAATTCACGCTGAGTATTATGTTCTTTTGACCAATCTTAACATTTATGGGTATAAAAAGTAGACGTTGACCTTTTTTCCTAATATACATACAAAATTTCATAAAAATCGGTGGAGTCGTAAGAGACTTTAGCAACAAACACCGGTATACAAGAGTTCTATAAATAACTTGGTATATTAGCGTTCTATATACCATATGATTGGTATATAATCCTTCTAATTCTTTGTACACACATCACGGCGATCTGCTAATTATTTACATAATGTCAGTCAACGCGTGTATAGATCGAAATAATTCGTTTAGTACATAAATAAATAATAATAATCGTCTTTCCGCTCAAGGCCATATAAAAACTGTATTAAATTCGTTACAATTGCTGCTCTACTTAGCAAAATTGACGCAAGAATATTACGCTAATTTATTCAGTGTAAACTTTTATTTAAAAGTATTATATTAATAATAATAAATGGATTTCATATCGTCTAATGCGATTAACTGGAGTTTAAAAATATCAGATCCATTAGCCGCCTGCCCACTTCACGCTAACGATGTTGGGTAATAGAAACTAGGAAGTGATATTCCGACGTCTTTGTCTCGTCTATTAAGTAAGGTTCAGTTCAGGGGTGTAATTTGGGCGCGTTGATTGATAGTTGTAATAAAGGATTCTATTTTCGTCAAGCGATTTCCGTTTGCCCACCAGAGTTCTCTTAGTCAATTGACTGTTTTAAACGATGTTGGTTTTTTGATACCTGCGGCTGAATTTCGTTATCGAACATGGAGATAGAATGTAAAGTTTCATCTCTTTGTATCATCTCGATGTTTGACGTTCCACAACTAGATTTTTTTAGGCATGTCGTGCCGCGTACCACTCTGTGGAATCAGCTGTCTGCAAAGTTATTTACAAGCTAATACGGCTTGAACACCTTCAAAGAAAAATCGTACCTATCGTAAAAGACCGGCAACGCACCCACCAGCTTGGTGCGTTCACCGGCGGCGGATAGCTTGTCCTATGTAAGGCTTCGATTCGTTTGTCTCCTGATTTTTGTAAAAAGAGCTATAGATAAAAGTTCTCTTATGTAAATACACTACTTCTAGATTTTTTACGAAATAGGTCATAGCAATAAAAAGTTAACGGTAATTAAGAGGATGTAGACTTAGTATTTATAATCTTAATACAAAACTTGTTTTCTGAATGGTTAGTGTTTTCATAAAACTCATCGAATAAATAAATTGATGATAAAATTATCATTTGTATTCGTAAAATATTTATTTTGCTTTAATATTTTTTTAAAACTTAAGTATTATATTGCAAGCTAAGATTGTTCGAAAGATGTGGTTCAATAGAAGAATATAGAGTATGCCTCAAGGAAAAATAACTCATTATTTCGCCACGCCCATTGCATTGCGCGCGCACACCACGCAGATGAAGATACGCAGCATCAATGCGGGAACACGCGTCTGCAAAATTATTCACTTCTTTATCCGAACACTTTTTTTTTAATTCTATAGCGGACATCGGAGCTGTTGAGTATCCTATATGTTAAGGAACACCGCGCATGAACAACCGCGCCACATTTCGCGCATTGGTTATGTTGCCGGCTTTTTACGCTGCTTAAGCGGCACTTTTAAGGGTCTTCGATTACCTCATTCACTCAGCAAAACACAGTGCAAGTACCGTTTCACGCTGAGCATTCTGTGAGCCCGTGGTATCACTTCGGACGAGCCGGCCCAATTAGTGCGTCCCGATATGCTTCAGCATGGCTCCTCCACGGGTGCGACAGTATTAAGACACACTCGCCCCAGCCACTGTCGAGCCCTTCGAGAGACCGAATAGATGAAAATATATTTTTTTATTGTCCGGACCGGGATTCGAAAGCCATACCTCTCGCTTTATATTACACTTTTGAAACCATTAAGCTACGAGACTACGAACCATTTATACACATTACACATTTTTCAAGTGTCTTCATTTGTTACGCGTTTGAGCCTAATGGGGAATATATAAACTCAAAAGCGTAACAAATTTAGTATATTAAGCTTTTTTTGAGTTTAATACATTCAACTTAGTTCATTGTTTGTTAGTTTGTTGTACGATATTAGCTTTGATTGTCTATTTTCTATTTAAATCTGTGTTTTAAACGTTATCTATACAACATTACAATTTTAAAAAATACATGTTGCGTTATACAATATTAAAAAATAATTTGCTTCGTTTGGCTTAGTCATTCTGAATTTAGTCAGAAAGGTTGGATGGTGGTCTTTTGGTTGTTAGGTGATGTAATAAGAAGTGACTTCTTATAAAGGCTGTTCTCTAAACTATCTTTGTTCTTTATGCGATATTAAAGAAGTTGCGTTTTTAGACGGTTTAAAAAAAGTTAAATATGAGTTTCATTTATGCATTATTTTAAATAAATTAAGATGTATAATTGAATTTAGAAAAGTGTAATAAAATTTTATCATAAAAGGTTTATGGTTGGTAGAAATTCAATTTTTTATCATAACGTGTTATTTTACGATCGGATTTAATTTCTTTCAACGAAGGTGCATGGGGTGTAATGGTGTTAATTGCCTTTACCTTCCGTAGTTGTTGTCATAACTTTATTTAAATATGGTTTAGACAATGTGTTTGAAATGATTGATGCAATTAACGTAATTATACATTTTAAATTACCTATTTCATATTGTAATCTCAAAGAAGTAATTTGAAAATACATAATCTTATGAAATAAATCTGTTTTGATTGCCTACAGAGAGCACGTCAAACTTAGACTGTGCTGTATATTCTGCGTTCGCATTTTCTCCTTCTGTGATATGAGAACTGGCATCTTAGTACTAACCTATATATATTTGTAAATTAAGCTATAAAAAAATAAACCCTATGAGTTTTTTTGTTAGTCCTTCTCGTAGAGGTATATCTTGCAAACTATTGGTAGCTTTACTAATAATTGTATCAAAATCGACTTGCAATTGACTAAATGCTTATTTGAATTTGTAATGAAATACTGTTCTAGTCTTCTTCTTCTTCTAGTCTTGATGGCTTTTTCTCTCAATGCTGCAATGGTATAGGGATGTAAAGTACATGTATATAACACTAAGATAACAATCTCTTTGCTTGTGGAATGTCTCACTTATTGGCTACTATAGATGGAATATAATTTATATAGACCGCGGGCGAAGCCGCAACTACAAGCTTATACAGTCGTGTTGTTTCGCGGTCCTTTAAATAATAGATATTGCGTGTGTTTCGTTAAACATGCACGCCTCAATGCGTCTCGTGCAAAATTGTGGGACATTGTGACTATATCTAGGTTAATACTAGTTTTATGATCTCCAAAATATCATTATACACTGTAACTTAACATTTCGTTTATTGCAACGCTTTAGTCTAAATATTATTTTATTTTATAGTATAGCTGAAAATGGAGCAGGTGGGTCTCCCATATGGTAAAAGAACACCGCCGCTTTTTGGTCCGCGCATTGGTCTTGTTGCCGGCTTTTCACGCCAGTTAAGCGGCATTTTTAAGGGATTCCGATATCCTTACTCAGCGAAAAACAGTAGAAGTACCGTTTCACGTTGAGTGTTCTGTGAGCCCGTGGTATCACTTCGGACGTGTCGGTCTAATTAATGTGTCTATTAATCCGCCTATGCTTCAGCATGGCTCTTCCACGGGTGTAACAGTATTAAGACACTCGCCTGGCCACTGTCAAACCCTTTCAGAGACCGAATAACTTATAAGGGATTCGAAGACGATACCTCTCGCTTCGTGGTAGAAAGTCGTCGTTTCGACATCTCAACTATACGTGTAACGCACAAATACGTCTACGGATAAACGACGGTTACAATTCAATCTTGCGCAAATGTATAAAATCTCTAACCTTCGAAAAATATATGTTTCTTTACATAACATATGTAGCCGATACACTTGGGTAAATACGCGACACAATGACAACTGATCTCGAAAGTTTGTTGCTCAAATGTGTTTGTTTAATGTTAAAATCATTTCGGACTTCATTGTAGTCCACATATGTTTCACTAGTGTTTGCGACTTTCTTTATTTAAGCATTTTTACGCTAGACGAATGTAACATGTATTTTTTTATTGTAATTGTAACCTCAATTTGTTTCTATAATAGTTAAGTAAATCAGTTTTATTCGTGGAGTACACTAACATAACCTCAACTGAAGTTTAGCTAAGAATCTTATATGAAAATAATGAAACGGCAATACTATTCATAAAACTTAACCAGATTTAGTATTTATTTTAACATAAGTTTTTAACACTCGTTATTGCCATTACGTTGTAAGATTAATAAGAATTCAAAACATGGTTTTTCGTTCATAGACAGTAGCTTAGAGAAATACTAACTTCTTTGCATATATAATGCAGACATATAAAAAACACAAATTGTTAACGCACCTAAGCTGATTGACTTAAATATTATTATATGATTTTTATTTTTTATGATACTTCGCGTTAGTTCCTCTATGTAGTATGAACAGAACCGATGACTTTACACGAGTCCAATCGAAATGAACTTAAGACGGTAGCGATATCACTGTTGTTGAATTTGTTAGTATTTAACATAATATTGACTTTGAACAACTGATTGTATGTGAATTATTGGACTGTTAGTAGATTGATTACATAATTCTAACCTTTATCACTTAGTTTATTTATCATTTAATATAAATATAACTCTTATGTAAATTTTAGGATAAGATTTGTTTACACTACTGATGGCAAACGAGCAGGAGTCTCACCTAGGGCGAGCGGTCCTCCGCCCATGGACACACCCAGCCCTTGCAGAGCCGGTGTGTTGCCGGCCTTTAAGGAAGGTGTACGCTCTTTTCTTGACGGTCCCCAAGTCGTATTGGTTTGGTTATACCCCTGCTGGCAGCTGATTTATGATATGGACATAAAGATGCCATAACTGTTCTTATTTGAATCATAGAGACGACGATTTGTATGTAAGGATAGTGATGAAGTTATCACTTGATTGAATTTGAATGCATTGTTAGAGGTACGTACATAAAAGAGTGTCTCAATACGTCCGTCTACGTACTTCCGTCGCGTGAAAGCGGCATTCTACTTATAAATGGACCAATTACCGTGATAGGTCAAAGGGTATTGTTTATTTTATTCAATTCAATTCCAACGTGTACATCAAATCTTTAGTATTGTACACTGATGTGATTATACTAGCCTAATTTGGTGTATAATTGAATCTTTTGATATATACCCCTATATACCCCTAAGTTGTCCCATCAATTGGTTCCGCTCGTCTGAAATGATACCACATGCTCACAGAATACCAGCGTAATACCGTACTTGTACTGTATTTCGAGAGTGTGAGAATAGCAAAAGCCCGTGAAATTATATCTCTTTATCGGCGTCGTAAGCCGGCAACACAGCGTGGATTGTCCCGCATTTGGCCAAGGGGGCGACTATCTCTTACCATATAAGACACCCTCTTACTCCGTTATATTATAAAATATATATGATGCAGTATTTACAACAATTTAGTACATTGGATTATTGTGTTGTTAAGATGGAGCGGCTATCTGAAACAGCACCATCTCTTTGTTTCTCGACAACTCATTTTCAATTTTCCCAAATGTACGTTTAAAACAGTAGTCTTATTTTGGCTTCCCTAAAATAATAAATTACAAGCGAAAAGTTATTATGTCATCACCGCCTAAACTTTTTTTAATAATATTTTTGATTTAAATAATCAAACATATCATAAATGTTTTTTTCTTATTAGTATGTCTTTTTAAGGTTCTTATGGAATCTTATCTCTTTTAATTATACAGCTTATCAAAAAATAATCTTGTTTGTCTGACTAGAATAAGCTTATTTACAATATAGATGCGAATCTTTCTGTGTTTTACCTCAACACAATCAAAATCCGTAATAAATTATTGTTATTATTATATATTATTAGTATTGTGTTACATTTTTCTTATGTTTTACTTAGTCCAATTTAACCTAAAGAAAGCACAAGTGCGCGTTTAACACTAAAAAGTTCCTCTTTATCATACTCCTTTCCAAAACACCCCAATGTCCACCTCATGGAGTATCGGAATATTTGGAGTCAATCCTAGATGAGCTTCCTGCTCGTTTGCGGTCGTTTCCATTGAAAAAATATGGCTAACGTAAACACGAAATAGAAATTAATAAAGATTTCTTCTAAGTGTCTCTGACTTATATAATTGTAGTCATAACTGTTTACAAACCATTATCTTATCGCATTTAATATATTTTATAGTGATTAATTAAGTATATTTTGCGTCAAATTTCCCTTATTTACTGTTCGAAAAACACGCGACGCGAGTAATAACTTTTTTCGTATTGATTTATTTGAGTTGTTTGGCGTTAGGACTAAACTGACAGGACGCAGTTACGATACACACATGATGAATGTATGTATATAGCTAAGTATATTATTGCAAAAAATATAGAACATAGAATCAAGAGTACCTACTACTACAAGTCAAAATTCTACTAAGAACATAAAATTAAAGTATAATATCACTAACTTGAGCCGCCGGTTGGTGGGAAGGATTTAGTGGATGACTGTGGTTCTATTAATTTCCATTCCGTTCCATTATATTTTTCCATTTTCAATTAATGCTTTCTTATTTTCCACTTTTTCGCTTGCTTATTTTATTTTTTTCTGTTGGAGGTTTAAACAATTTCGCTCCACCTGTGGTTTATTTTTCTTTATTGTATAGCAGACAACGCAGCAGGTGAGTCTCCTATATTGTAAAAGAACATCGCCGCCCATGGACAACCGCGTCAGAGCCCGCAAGTAAATGGTAAAGCAAGTAGCTGAGCGATACCTTTTTCATCTTACCTTTTTTAATTTTATATTCCCTTATTTTTATTGTAAACGAGTCTTAAATATAACCGACGATCATTAAAGTTATATAACATAAAATTTGCGTTTCTTTATAATGAAATGTTAATGTATACAACGATGACCATATTACAGCTATGTTCATAATTCGTGAAGCTTCGCATATGCATGCATTTTTCGACACAGTTTACCGCATACATGCACTAATACCTATTATCTAAGAAACTGTGCCAATTGGTTCATTGGCATAGTAGGTGGTCTGTTCAGCGTGGCCTTACGTTATCATGGTTCGATTGAGATAAATGATATGACTAATACTTTGCAATCTTAGTTACGCTGTGTTGAATTTTAATTGTTATATATTTTAAGTTTCACTTGCATATATCATTTGAAAATTAGAATGTATACAGCGTGCAATGAGCTTGCGCATTCAAGGTTACGATAAAATATTGTGTAATTTAGCTAAGAAGCCGTGATGAACAATGTTTTGTAAAAAAATTTGCACAACATGACTTTCCGCTGCGTAAGTTCTACCATCATAGTTCGTTTCCCGTGGGACGATGCAAGATAATATATGTGCATAATTATTGATTCTTTATTTTATTACTTTACTGATTTACGAAACTCCGTTAGCAGTAGACATTTCGATATTTTGTGCTTACCAAATCGAAATGTTTCAAGGGTATTGAAACTATTAAGTCATACATAAACCACATGTGGTGTTCTACAAAATTTTTCCATCAGCCTATCAAGTCCACTGCTGGACATAGGCCTCCCCCAAAGACGCCATATCACCTACAAGGTTAGATGCATAGTGGTTTTTATTAGGAATGCTAAAGATTGGCTAGACAGTGTTTGTAGTTCATAAATCACAGGAATTTAGCACATCGGTGCACAAACACGCATGAGCTCTTGATTGAATAATGTTAGCGAAAATAGCCAGTACAAACTCCTTCCATTCATGAGAGATCCATGTTGACGCACTAATTGAGTCGGTTCGTTCATAGTGATACCACGGGCTCATAGAATACCAGCATAAAACAGTACTTGTACTGTGCTTCACTAAGTGAGTAAAGAGATTGGAGACCCACTAAGCTATACCGCTTATGCGGCGTATAAAGCCGGCAACACAACCAAAGCGCGGATTGTGGCGCGGCTGTCTATGGGCCCTGTCTGTCCCATCGCTCGCTACAGTAAAAGAAAATAAAATTACACAGATGATGCTGGTTCTTCTCAGTGAGATATTAAGTGTTTCGTAGAATGCACGGCTTGAAGATAACCTCGGGTTTTGAACAGTGATTAAAGTGTAATGAAAACGTGGATTGTTTCCGAGAATACAAAGTACACACAACAGGCGCTGACTCGCCAGCTGATTGATGATGCATTCATTTTGCACGGAGAATCAATTACTCTTCTGGAGAGGCTTCTTTAGATCTCAGATAGGTTTAGCTATGTAGACATACATATGTACGGTTTAGTGTAAATGTAACTTAGATGTATTGTATTGATTATCGTTTGAGCGCATTAATTATAATATACATACTTGAATTTTTTTAATAGCCTACCTAAGCAAGAGTTTTCGGTTTCGATTCCCTGTATGAATAAATTGTCTAATTTATTCAGTCTTTGTTAAGGCCTCAGTGATTATTTATGGTTGGAAATAATTTCTTACTATGCAGATATACCTACCATAAAAGTTAAATCATAATTTGATAAAGAATTAAATGTTTCTTTACATTTAAAAGGTAAACTATAAGTAATGTAGTTGCTACATAAATAGTTTTTGTATTTTCCTTGGCATTAGTTCAAACTGTAGGCTGTTGGAAGCCGGGTTAATCAGATCTGCATAATCAAAGCGGCTGTTCCAAATTTTAAACTAGTGAAGCGAAATTCAATTAAGGCAAACGGAGATCTAATTTTCTAATTAAGTTGTATAACCGTTTTAGCCTTATGGAAAATGCGTTTAGTTAATTTTATTATGTGTCTATATGTGTCTGTGGTAGAGCCATGTTGACGCACTAATTGGCCTGGCTGGTCCCTAGTACTATGGGCTCAAAGAATACCAGCGTCAAATAGTACTTGTGCTAAAAAGTGAGGATATAGGAGGTCTATGAAATTATACCGCTCAAGTGGCGTGAAAAGCCGGCATCCCAACCAAAGCGTGAATTGTAGCATAGTTGTCCATAAGCGGTAGTGATCTTTTACTATAGTAAAACCCTTCTTAATAAAAAAGACGTTTAATCCTTTTACTACCCTCAAGCATAGCCTCACTCAAGGATATCTGTAATATGTCACCGCATTTCAGCGTTAATATTATCAGCCCTATAATTAACTTTATCTTAATAGTTTTAATTGCCAACAAATACCCATTATAGGTTCGTAAGATTAAGGGCATAATATTATCGGTTTCGAAGTAAAAGGCTTCCGTGGGATGTGGTCGTCCTCCAACGGGCGATAGCTGGTTTATAATAACACTAATTAATAATTTGCGTGATTATAGTTACCTCAATTATTCGGTATCTATGTAGGAGATATAGTTTACCGTTAACCATAACTTCGTTCGACTAGAAAAGTAGCCAAGCAAGATTTGTTGGTATTATTGTTTATAGCGAACGACGGGGTCAGACGGGTCCCGTGATGTTAAGAGACGAAGATCGTACAACTGCACCGTAATCCTCGATTTGGTTTCGTTAGAAATAGGGTATATTCAACCCTATATTTTTTTTTCTTAAAGTGTTTGCTTATGTAGCAAGCTTAACATTGAGCTTACGGTGTCCTTATTCAGTCAGTTCACAAGGTACAAATATGAGCAGGCAGGGTACAAGCGGTGTAGGAATAGGACTGTAGGAGCCGCCTCAAGTGGCTGACTCACGAGGGAGACAGTGTTGACACTCGCTGCCAAACTGTTCTAAAGACTATAAGTTTAGACCAGGTATTGAATCCGGTAATCATTGCGTCGTGGTAGTTTACAAGACCTCTTGGCCATGTGGCTCTTAAAAACGCGTCACAGTCCTCGCGCGCTATCGCCGATTAAGCAGCATAATTTCTAGGACTTCCCATATCCTTACTCATTCAGCGAAACACAGTACAAGTACCGTTTCACGGTGAGTATTCTATGAGCCCGTGGTTTCACTCTTACTGCTAAATTGGTAAACCTATGGATGTAGGTACATAATTTATGTAGTACTAAATTATACCTACTATGTTTGAAAAACATATAATTGCTTATTTATAGTTTGATAATGCTGTTAGTGCTATACATTGTATGTTAAAGTATATCTCAATCTTAGCCGAGAGGAAAAGATACTGTCACAGTAACACATCATACCGTATTTAGTATAGTCGCTGTATTTACCCAATTTGGTAATGGGTTTTAAAATTTCTCGCCTAGACCATTTATAGATACGGTTTGTAATTAAAACTTGGCAGGCTCTATAAGGCAATACAACACAAGCTTGACTGATAGCTTTGACGGATATAGAACTATAAATTGATATGGACGTTTGATTTTAATTTTGATCCTGAATTTTCTAGACTTTTATAATTATAGAGACAGTGTGAAGCATTGAATTTTATTTATTAAAACGTCATTTATTAGTAAGTCATTCCCAAATAATAAATAAATAAAAAAAACATTATTTTATTTATTTATTTTTTCGCTTTTTTATGAAAATTGAGGCAGACGAGCAGGTGGTTAACCGGCTCAATCAGTCCCCCGCACATGGACACCGCAGTCCCGTCTTGGCCGCATATACGTTGCCCGCCTTTTAGGGATTACGCTATTATTAGTTACGCTCCTGTTTAAGGTTGACAAGTCGTAAAATTAAAGTTTTCTGAAGTATTTATTTTAATACTATAAACCTTTTGATCTAATTGTAAAACATTTATTGTTTCATTCGTGTGGATTAAAGTTGTGATTGTAGGGGTTACAAAATTTCAA
>DWCF01006938.1:0-11523 GCA_018230265.1 Delias oraia | reverse complement strand
GAACATTAATTATGATTATTTATCTTGACGTTTAAGCGTAAAGATTTATTTTTTATAGTATAGCGGACAATGGAACAAGGACTCAAGTTGTGCATGGGCGGACCGCTTACGCTAGGTGAGCCTTCTGTTCGTTTGCCTTCCTCCTATAAATAAAACAATAATAGCTATCTTGGGAGAATTATACTGTTTACTCCCTACATACCGTACTCAGGTATGTATTATTCCCAGTAATTGCTTTTATAATACAGGAAACACCCGACTTACTACTAACCCTTAATCGCATTTCAGGACGTCCATGGGGATGATAAAGCCTTAACAATACGGCAATTATTTACATTTCACGATTGTATTTCTATATTACTCTCTCCCGCGTGGGCTTCTCTTTCTTCTTCTAGCGGTAGTCGCGTTAAAAAAAAGATTCTCGGAGCGTTAAGCTTTTACGGCCACTGGCCAACAGCAAGAAGCCCATTTAAAAAAATATATTTATCGTAGGATAGTATACAAAATAAAAAATGATTTAAGCTGGTCTTTAAATCCAAATAAATATAGTATGCGAAATAACATGTCCTCGGTAACGACTTTGTACTTTTAGGAAAGGAATACGTGCTATAAATAATAGTTTGGAAAATGTCTCCCTTCCGCTTTTTTGCTCTTCATTCAATTTAAAAAGTCTTACAGTGATCGGATTTAGTTGAAATTTGCGCCGTTTTTTCGATAATTTATTTCCATCTAGACGGCTAAGGGAATACCGGAGGGCAAGCAGCAGCGTGCTCCGCGGACTATATTACTGAACTGCGCCAACACGCCTGCCAAACGTGGCGATTATGGTAAACAAGCCCCCTCCCCCCAAGAGGAGGCCTATGTCCAGCAGTGGACGTCTTACGGCTGAAATTATGATGATGATAACCTAGACGGCAACTTCATAATATCCGGACAGCCACTTTTCACAAGCCCTTTTGAGTTCTAGTTTACACCACTAAGGGCGTTCGCCATGGGCAGGAAAAGGTGGTAATCACTTTTTGCTAAGTCCGTGCTATATGGTATGGTATGTAATAAAACCTCCCATCCGAGTTCGCGTAGCTTCTGACGAGTCATCAATGGGTATTATAAAGCGGTAATACTAGACTGCACAAATAAATAATTCATTTTGAACAGTAAAAGACAAAGTCCTCGGTGAAATTCAGGAATTGCCACTAAATCAATAATAAAATCCATGTTTAGAGTAAATTGAGTAATAAAGTCTATTACAGAACTGTTGGTTATTGATGATACTGATGAGCTGATGCAGTTTCAAATGAGTTTCTTGAGAAAATGGCCATGATTTTAGCCCCGTATAAGTAAAGTGTGGTAAGCAAGCTCACTCAGGATAATCGGTCCCCAACTCCGCCCATGGACACCTCCAACCCTTGCAGCGTCACGGGTGCGTTGCCGATCTTTAAGGACGCTTTATACACGCCTTCTTTCTTCATTCTTCTCTTTCATCATTCCACTCTTTATATTTCTTCATCCCACATTCCGTATAACTAAGTGGTCTTATAAGCCTACGAAGAACTTAATATGTATTTCGGAAAAAAAATATAATTGCATCTGTCTTAGAAAGTTAACAGTGGACGAATGTTACCCGACAGACAGTGTATTACCCGTGGGAGAGCCATGCCGAAGCATATGCTGACGCATTAATTGGAACGGCTAGTCGGAAATGATACTACGGGCTCACAGAATACATTTATTTTTTATACTTCGCTTACACAACGCATTATTTCTTTTTGATCATAGAAATAGTACTAGTTCCATTACCTATACCTAGACCCGAATAAAACTAAAAGCTTTTGTGAAAACACATCAATCGCAACATTTTTGATCGGCGTTGAAATAAATTTTGAAAGGCATTTTCGTGGTAACCGTAAGTGAATTTTGTAGCTAGCTCAATTTATCGGCGAAAATTTATACAGTCAATGGATTTATGAAAGTTACAGCCATTTACAATGTTACTTATATTTTATATAATACTAGTAACTCACCCCGGCCTCTTAATTTAACACGCACACATCCCCTGTTCTTGCTAAGTCGTCTTTTGGTAATATTGACAGCTCTGGTTACATTATTGGCGTTTACTATGAATTCCTTATTTTATTTAATATAATTATATTATATTCTGCAAAGTTGTACATTGTTTGATTCTAAAATCATAAGTTTAAGCAGTGCACGCGATGTAAGAATTTTTCGGGACATTTTTACACCTTTGATCGCTCAAGATCAAAACAGGTGGGCGTCTTTGGGGAAGGCATATGTCCAGCAGTGGACTTGAATAGGCTGATGATGATGATGATTGGATTTATAGTAAGGCTCCCTATTTTTTTTAATAGCCAATAGGCCTTTCTCGATAAATGTACTATCTAACACTGACAGTATTTTTGAAATTGGACCAACATTTCCTGAGATAAGCGCGTTCAAACAAACACACTATTCAGCTTTATTTTCTCTTATTATAGTAAACATACTAAAAGATGGCTTTTGATTTACTATCTGGCCATATTAAGTAATACGTAGTTTAACACTTAATTTTTATATTATTAGTATGTTATTAATAATTGTATATAATTTAAAATATCTATGGATTTCTCTTTTATTTTAGGAGAATATTACTGAAAAAACAAACTAAGTATTTAATAAAATTTTCCGCTCTGACATAAATATGTACAAAATGAATATTTTCTAATATTTTCATTAATTTGCCATATATTCTATTAATAATCCATCGTTGTTTCAAAGCACCATGTATTCAAAGCAATAATTCCATCGGTTAGCACGTTTCATGTTAAGCTCTATAATAAAAAATACAGAAGCATAAATTTGTACATATACAAATTTGTATATAACATATGTAATGTAAAAAGGTACATTTATATGTAATGGTTTATAATAAATATCTTAAAAGATTCATGGAGGCACTTTAATTTTCCGCGTGAATGCTTTTCTTGAGGATACTTCTTAGAACCTCTCAAACTTTACCTGAGTACTCTTCTCAACGAAACTTTATCAAACAATATTCAGTTTCATTGTTTAAAATAATAATTCTTGTTATATTAATTAATATACGAAAAATTAAGAGCGAAGGGTGGAATTAAGAAAGAGAAGAATGAAGAAAGAAAGAGCATATAAAGAGTCCGAAAACTTATAAAGCTTGTAAAGGTCGGCAACGCACCCGTGACCCTGCAAGGTTTGGGGGTGTCCGTGGGCGGAAGAACCACTTATCCTTAGCGAGCCTGTTTGCCATAATTTCCATCAATAATAATAATAATGAAGCAGGAATATCTTTTTAACATTTATTTAAATATTAATATTTCAAATGTTTTTTGTTCACATTTGTAATAAAATAACAAATTTATTTATGTTAATGTGAGATAATTGGAGAGAAATATATAAAGCTATGTGTGGAATCGTAATAGATTAGTACAATAATAAACATTCCCGAGGTGAGTTTAAAAAAAACTTCCAACTGATATATTGAAAAACAGTTGGAAAAACCTAGTAAAATCCAATACAATATTATTCCACTTACAATTTACAGACTTTAACAGCAACCATTGCCACTGGCAGTAACAAAAGCATTTCGTAGCTGTAATTTTCAGTATTTTATTCGCGTTGACTCGGTCTATAAAATTGTAATAATAAATAAACATTGTCTGGCTCAGTTCCAACATAAAAATCGAAATGATGTTTATGCGAACGTTTTGACAACCGCCGTGTGAATGAAATTCCTCAAGATCACGTGACACTTTTTATGGTTTCGCGGACAACGGACAGGCGGGTCTTCTATATCATAAGAGAACACCGACGCCAATGGACTATCGCACCACAGTTCGCCCATAGGTTGTGATGCAGGCTTTTTACTTAAGTGACATTTTTAAGGGTCTCCGATATCCTCACTCACTCATCGAAATATAGTAGAAGTATTGTTTCAACTACAACTACCATTTCAGGCTGAGTATTTTGTAAGCCCGTGTCACTTCGAATGAGCCAGACCAATTAATGTGACAGCATATACTTCAGCATGGCTCTCCCAAGGGTGCGATAGTATTAAGACACTCGCCCGCCACTGTCAAGCCCTTCCAGAGACCGAATAAATTATAAATTAAATTATAATTGTCTGGACCGGGGTTCGAACCCGATACCTCTCGCTTCATGGTAGACTTATCAAACCACTTAGCTACGGGGCTCACTTTGGTTGAAACGAGACCTGAACACAATAGGAAGACAATGGAAGATGCTAAGCAGCTCTTAAATTAACAAAGTGATATTGACATAGTAACAGCTATTGTATTGGGTATCCTAAAACTGTAGTTTCGAGATTTTTAGTGTAAAATTGGTAGAGTTTTAAGCATAAAATATTCGGTAATGTGCAAAATTATAGGCAAATGATAATTAAGTGGAATGCGATTTATAATGTGGTCAAAATTGTGTATAAGCTACTAACGCTATACGCCCATTTAACATAAGTAGTTATTTAACAAAAGGTATAGTAGTAGTTATAGTAGTAGAATCTTAAAACTTTTAAAAATAAGTTTGTTAATATAAAACTGTACTTTTTTTGAGTTTCTGTGGAATCTGAAGTCTACAGGGGTATTTCCCAAGCAATACGACCTGGAGACCTTTAAAAAAGAGCGTAGGTTTCCCTAAAAAGCCGGCAACGCATAGCAGCTTCTAGGAGTATCCATGGGCGGAGGACCACTTGTACTTGATAAACATCTTGCTTGTATGCTTCCCGACCTTAATTAAAAAAGTCAAGCTCTTAGGTGGTAACCTATAGGAATAAATAGTTACTGACAATGACTATACTTATTATTATAATCCCTTTAAGAATATCACATGAAAAATAAATATAATTTAATATATTTATACAATGATTTATTAATTATTTTGATTGCTTTAAATTTAAATTATGTTAAAATAACACAAACTTTGGTGAAACTAATTTAAAAATAATAATAATGACATTTTGATATTACAAAGTAATCTATCGTTATTTCAGTATTATTTATGAAGCTGCGTAAAACTGAGGTGGATAGGAAGATATAATTAAATCAGTTAAAGTTTTGTACATACATTTTGTTTTACATACCTTCATAATTTTATGTGAGAAATTTGTCAAGATTTCCATACAATATAATTTGAGGCGTGATTTGTTCAATATTATTTTATTTATATCAGGAATTGAATGTATATAAATAATTCTTTAAAAATTACTAATAAAGAATTAAATATATGTACAAAAAATGTTTTAACTGCCAAGATCAGATTTCTTAGTGTTCTTTTTCGTTTTTGCAACAATTAAAGCAAGTTAGAAAGAGAAAGACGGAATATTTTATACATTGTATCAAATATAGCAATCACTCTCTTGTCAATAATAACCACATTTAAATTTCAGACTACGATGAGAACCTTAGCCTAAAAAGTCGGCAACGTATCTACGATTCAACAGGGTCTTGGGGTGTCCATTAGGAAGGACCGCTTATCCTAGGATAGCCTACTGTTTATTTGTCTGCCGATTTTGATAAAACTTTCTATATACTTTTAAAAAAATCCTTTTTTTATGCTATAGTGGACAACGGAGCAGGTGGGTCTCCTATATGGTAAGAGAACAAGGCCCATGAACAACCTCAGCCCGCGTATTAGTTGTGTTGCCGTTTTTTAAGGACGCTTAGGCCACACTCACTCTACGAAACGCAATACAAGTACCGTTTCACGACGAGTATTCTGTGAGCCCGTGGAATCACTTCAGACGATCCGGTCCAATTATATATATTAAATTAGAATTTATAACTACCCGGACTGGGATTTGAACCTGTTACCTCTCGATTCATGATACACTTTTGAAACCTTTAAGCTACGAGGCTCTCGAAGCCTTTAAAATAAATTAATATATCAATTTGTTTGTACCTTAATAGCTTTTAAAATACTTGTCAAAATACCTTAAGGAATATTGAGTAATGGAATTACGCGGAAAGTGGAAGAAACCGAAGCGTCAGTATGGAGTTGTTTTAAGGTCGGGGATACGTTAACTGCCGGTATTGGCACTTGGCCAAAATGTGTCTACTGAAACGTCATCTTGTAATGAATGGATTTACAATATACAGCAGTTGTCTTTAGAATTATTCAGTTGCAAATAGATGGAGAAATTGAGACAGATCGCTCAATTAAATTTTTATCTTAAACGAGTTGATTCGGTAGATGTCGTCCTGCCCGGTTCACTGCCTACCGCCACAAAAAATAACTTCACATTTTTTGTAATTGTTGTTTACATCTCGAAACCTATACACTAATGAACATTGAGAGCCTCGTATCTAAGTGGTTTAATAAGTCTACCATGAAGAGGATTCGTGTTCGAATCCCGGTCCGTGTATTTTTAATTATAATATGTGTGTGTGTATTACGAGTGATAGTTTTTATTTCCGCGGAACGGGGGATACGGGCCGGAAATAAAAAAACCAAATTATTTTTATTTTCAATGGTATATAGCGATGGTATCTTACAATTAAACCTTAAAACTTTAACAAGGCTTGCCTCGGCGTCCGCTTAATAATAAAAAGTGTGTAATGTATGAACGAAAAGGCAAAAAATATTCTTCCGAAAGTGTTCAGTCGCATTCCTTTGTATTTCCTTTTGGCACATTTATTAAAAATGATTTATTATTATTCAAAAGATGCAGATTTACTGCATAATACTTGGGAGTTCATACTGAATTTTGAAGCTGAAAAATTAACGCAGAAGTTAAAATTAAAACGCGAGTGCACCGTATTTTTTATTAAAATGCATGCAGAACCTTCTTATTACCCTATTCAACGGGGGCTAAAATGCAAAAATTCAGTTCTTGCGCCTCATAAACGTAATATTTACTCAGCTGTTCTATAAAGTTTTTGTGATAATTAATTATACTTGAACTTTTTTACCACTTAATCATGAAAAGTACCCTAATATTCTTATTAATTGAAAAAAACTACTGCACAGGTAGTATTTCACGCTGGTATTCTGTCAGCGAATGTGAATCTACATTAAGGATGACTCTCCGGTGGAAGCTTGCAAAGAACGAATACAATTTATATATTCTATTTACAGCAATGGAGTAGGTGAGTCTCTAATGTGGTAAGAGATCACTGCCACCCAATGGACGATTTCCCCATAGTCCGCAAACTGGTTGTGTTTTAAGGGTCGCTGATATCCTCATCAGAGAAACACAGTTCAATAGTACAAGTACTATTTTACGCTGATAATGTAAGCCCGTGGTAAGAATAACCAGCCCAATCAGTGCGTCAGCATATGCTTCAACATGGCTCTCCCACAGGTGTTACAGTGATAAGAAATATAAATTAAATTATAATTTTCCGGTGAGATTCGAATCCGATAATATACTTAGACATATAAAACTACGAGGCTCATTGCTGATTTACTAGTCTCTTCATCTTTATTTTCAGGATACATTTGTCTAACATTTCTTAATATTCTTCTATTTATAAACTACATAGTTAATACATATGAGTAAAATACCAGTTCCCGTCTAGCACAAAGTTAAGATCATTATATTGGAATACGAAGTTTCAATACCAGCTTGGAACCGAAGCAAATATCAAAGCGCGCTCGCTGTAAAGAATTTAATTTTTCCTCTCAATAGGAAAAAGATTACAAAGAGTTCCTTTTGAATTTTTATCGTAGAAGCGTATTTCAGTTAATGAATGTGTTGCTGTACGGAAATAGGACTAACTAACTGCGTAGGAATTAAATAGTTGTCTAATATTTACCCGTGGGAGAGCCATGCAGAAGCAGATACTCATTCACTCATAGGGCCGGCTCGTTCGAAGCGATGGCACGGGCTTTCTACCCCTGGCTGTTGCTAGCCTGTTAAGGATAATTGAATAACTTATAAAAATCGGAAAACTTTCGTAGAGTCAAAATAAGCTTAATAAAAACGAATGATGTTGAAGAAAGGTTCCATAGATTCACATCAAAATTTCACGCTTCCGGTGCGTCTGGACCCGAAAACATTGCAAATGAGTTTTATTTATGACATAATATCCGCAGAAATATGAGTACATTATTTCCGTAATTTTCACGTGCACATCTTCCGGTGTCGGGATATAGTTCCTTAAATTTATAGAGCCTTTTTCATAGAGAATCAACATAAATATACTAAGATGTACAAAGGTATATGAAATGACAAATCAAATCAATAATTTCTTTATTCATATGAAATCAAATACATGACATTAATTAACGTTTAATGCGTCAGCATATGCTTCAGCAAGGCTCTTCCATGGCTAATTTATCTCACAAAATACACGCGTCAACAATTTACTCAGGGAAGCAGTGAAAATATGAATATTTTTGAATTGCTTTTATATTTGAATTGCTTTTAAATCGACGCGAAATAATAATTGTTTACTGTCATTTTCATATATGATTTTCTTACTGGCATTTGCATAAAATTGCATGCCAGGAAAATGTTGCTAACAAATAAGTAGCTATTTGGAGCAAGTTATGGTTCGCTACTGTGATTCTGACTTCTCCATTGTTGCTAATGCTCCAAAGATTTCTAAATTTGTACAATTTTAAGAAATAATTTGCTACTTTACAAGTGATTTATATTTAGAAATGCGGAATTAATGTAAGTCAGGAATTTTCTTTTAGTTATTTTAATTTAAAAACGACAGTATAATTAATGGTTTTTCCAACTCCTTTGTAACATTACTAATTTACAGCAACAAAAACGTTTGAAAATGTATCACTTTGAAATACAATTATTTTAAGGTTGGATTAGGTTAGGTTATTTATTGTCTTTTTATTTCTAGTAGGCTCCGTTAGCATATAAAAATTAACTTATCTTTATAGGACATTCTTGAGGTTGGCTTGATTTTTATTGCTAATATTATATAATACTCAGCGTAAATCAGTATTGTACTCAGTTACACTTGTACACTGTAATGTATTTCGCTGAGTAAGTGAGGATACCGAAAGTCCTTAAAAATGCTGCTTAAGCGGCGTAAAAACATCCGGCAACACAACCAAAGCGTCGAGTGTTCTCTTACCCTGTAGGAGTTTCACCGAATTCGTTGTCCATAAAAACTGTTAAACCATAAAAAATTAAAATATGATATATATTTAAACCACACTAAAAATCTTCCCAACTTTACATGGTATTAATACACTGAACTAATAGAACTATTTTTTTTTAAATCTCTATCGGTTATTATTATATAACGGAGGTAGTCCTCCGATATCCTCACGCACTCTGCGAAACACAATATAAGTACCGTTTCATGCCGAGTATTTTATGAGCCCGTGGCATCACTTCGTACGAGCCGGCACAATTAGTGCGTCAGCATATGCTTCAGCATGGCGCTACTGCAGGCACTTAATTAAAAATATTTTATCATAACACGCTGTCTAAATTAGTGCAGTAGGTAGTATTGTGAGAATCCAGTGCGTCACCCACAGTAAAACTACCCTCTTAACATAACAGCCTTGTCATTTAGTGGCAAAGAAAACAATACCGTCTCAGTACCTAATTAAAGACCAAAATGCAAAAGCAGCAACTAACGAACACTATATGACTTCGTACAAATGATGTCAGAAGTCAGAAATATACGCGAACAACGTATTTTTCAACAATTTTTCTGGTCCATTAAAACATCTTAACATTTTTAACAGCAAACATTTGTCAAGAGGACCGGCGTTGCATTTTAAATGCGGAAATGTTTTCTAGATCTGCCGTATAAGTGTATCCAGCAAGTTTTATACATAATTAGTGGTTTAGAAAATTACATCCGGAGTATTTTGTTTTTAATAATATTTCCATAGTTTCATTGTTATCCCCTCGATGTTTTTCGTTACACAGCTGAGCGTTTTAAAGGCATTTAATGCCACGCATCACCTATCCGCCGCCAGCAGGGGTATTTCCAAACCAACTTGCAGAATTTCTAGAAAAGAGGGTAAAATATCAATAATTTAATGTTCATATCGTCGAGAACAAAAACAAATGCGTAAAAAATTTGTTATAAGCGAATACTCGGATTGGTTAATATTG
Source organism: Delias oraia (assembly GCA_018230265.1). Lineage (NCBI taxonomy): Eukaryota > Metazoa > Arthropoda > Insecta > Lepidoptera > Pieridae > Delias > Delias oraia. Next base: position 1,445 of record DWCF01006938.1, on the reverse strand, counting down.
TGGTTCTTATTTTTTCCACTAAACTATGTGTTTTTTTAATAGTTTATGGATAGAAGGCAGGAAAGTTAATGATATCTCATGTAAAATTAATATATGTCCTGAAACGTTGAAAATAATATCTAAATACTTTGTAAGGTCCACTGATTAAATATAATAAGACTCATTTTTGTGTCTGAAACAAAATATTCTTTAATAACTCATATGTCAACTTTAATTACCTCCTCTCTTAATATTAATGTTCATAAATACTTGGTAAAATATAAACAAAGTTTTTAGATTTGTTTTTTCTTCCGTGGGAGCACGTCCGAAATGATACCACGGGCGCACAGAATACTCAACGTGAAACGGTACTTGTACTGTGTTTCGCTGAGTCAGTGAGGATATGGGAGGCCCTTAAAAATGCCGCTTGAGTGACGTTGACGAGTGTCGACGTGGCGCGGTTGATCATGGACGGCGGTGTTCTCTTACCATATAGGAGACCCACCTGCTCCGTTGTCCACTACAAAAAACCTTAGTCAGTAATGTCTGCAGTTACGCTTTAACTCGTCAAGTTGTTTTCAGTGAAAAACATTTCACCTTCCTTCACTCTCTCAATGCCTCGATGGGAACGAAAAAAATACTTTTAGAAAGCTTGAGGCTCCACATTGCAAAATATTTCCCTTTTGTTTCACCTCAGAGGAACAAACTTATTTAATATTGAATGAGGTTTTAAAAGAAATCGATCGACTGATAAGAAACGCGTATGTTAAAAGAATTTTATTCATTCTACGTTATATAAATATATATATGTCGGAGAAAAGCTTCTCTGAACGACATTATCAGTGGTGATTATGGACTTAATAGGTGTTATTAGCGAGAACAAAACACTTGGATTATAGTCTGTCAACAAAGTTTATTTTAGTTCTTACCCTGAGAATAACGATATGATATGAAGTTTCAGGTTTAAGACCGAACAGTGAGTTCGAAGAAACGATCTTTTACACTACTACTTAACCAGCATTCAGTATATCACATATCGCACAAATATCACGACAAAACTCTAGTGACGCTGCTCTCATACTCGGAAAAGAGCCATGCTGGCGAACTAGGCTGGTTTTTCTGAAGTGTGCTACTACGGGCACTCCGAATACCTGCATGAAACGATACTTATACTGTATTTTTGAGTGAGTGAGGATATCGGAGACTCTTGAAATTATGTCGCTTAAGAGGCTTAAAAAGGCGGAAACACAACCAAAGCGCGGATTGTGGCGCTGTTGTTCATGGACGGTGGTGATTTCTTACCATAAAAACAATAATTGTGCATATATCTATATACTTACATTTTTTTATAGTATAGTGAACAACAGAGCAGGTGAGTCTCCTTTATGGTAAGAGAACACCGCCGCCTATGGACAACCGCTATATAGTCCACGCATTAGTTGTGTTGCCGGCTTTTTACGCCACTT
>DWCF01006937.1:0-11525 GCA_018230265.1 Delias oraia | reverse complement strand
ACAATATTTAATAGAAACATGTAAGTCAGACTCGGCGGGTAGTGTAGCGGGCAGAACAACGTCTGCCGAGTCTACTAGTTGCTATGTAAATAACGATACACAGAATACTCAGCGTGAAACGGTACTTGTACTGTGTAGTGTGTGTGAAGATATCGAAGGCCCTTAAAAGAACCGCTTAAGCGGGGTTATAGCTGGCAACACAACCAATGCGTGGATTGTGGCGCGGTTGTTCATGTGCGGCGGTGTTCTCTTACAATATAGGACACCCACCTGCTACGTTGTCTGTTATATAATAAAAAGAAACGATATTGATCTTAAAATGGAAGAGAAAGAGAAGTGGTTGTTGATAAATTATCAGACCAAACACTTATATGCACGCAAACTCTGAGAAAAGCAGCTCCGATACATGAGTTATATGTACAGACCTTAAAGATGTCTTGACCTTAAAAATATGATTTAATGGGACTTTAAAAAGATGTAGGTACCTACTAAATTGATATTACATAAAGAAATAGGCACTTATCTGACCATTGGCCATTTACTCCGATGGCTATAATTTTCTTTGTTAGCCCGAACCTATAGGGTTTCAGTGCTGTCTTTTTTAAATTTATTTTCTTACTTTAGCAGACAACGGGGCAGGTGGGTATCCTATATGGTAAGAAAACATAGTCCGCGCATTGATTGTGGTACCGTGATTTATATCCTCAAACAACCAACGAAACACACTAGAGGCAACGTTTCAAGTACAGCTACTAATTCACGCTGAGTATTCTGTGAGCCCGTGGTATATTAGTGCATGCCCATATGTTGCAACGTGGATCTCGCACGAGCGTGACAGTATTAAGACATTCTCTCTGCCACTGTTAAGCCCTTCTAGAGACCGAATAAATTATAATTTATAATTATCCGGACCGGAATTCTAAACCGATACCTCTCGCTTCACGGCCTTAGCTACGAGGCTCCCAAACACTATATAGTATCATCATCATCCTATCAAGTCCACTGCTGGACATAGGATCCCCCAAAGACGCCCACCTATTACTATCTTGAGCGATCCGGATCCAGCGGTTGCCCGCGACCTTCATGAGACCGTCTGTCCATCGCGTGGCGGGACGTCCCACTCTGCGTTTTCCGGTACGCGGTCGCCAGTCGAGAACCTTCCTTCCCCATCGGTTGTCAGTTCATATAGTATACCTATTATTTATTAAAAGAAACATACCAAGAAGATTGAATCACATCCCTTTGATTACGTGACCCCATTCGTCTTTCTCGTTGTGAATTTATTGCAATATCAATTCGCATTTCAATGGAATGGACATATTGAAATTCTTCCATGAAATCGATGCTGATGTATCGTTTCAAAAGAGTTTTAAACTTGTGACTCTTATGTGAGTATTTTAATGTTATCTGTAGAGAAAGTATCCTACATCACAGACACTAAGACGGTGTACTAAATAGCTTTTACTGTAACAAGATCTGATTTAAATTGTTCCGTCTCGTCTCTGTAACATCGAATGCATATCTGCGTGAATTATTATTTTTTTATTATATAGAGGACAATGAAGCAGGTGGGTTTCCTATGTGATAAGAGAACACCGCCGCCCATGGACAACCGCGCCATAGTCTGCGCCTTGGTTATGTTGCCTTCTTTTTACGGATATTTTTACGGAACCGACAGTTTTAAGCGCTTTTAATACCTAGGCACATATGTAAGGGACTGTGTGTATCTATGTACACCTCAAGAACTAATACCAGACATATTTTTGAATATCATAATTGACCTATGATACCGATATTCGATACATTTAAAAACATTTATCTAGGTAACGCGATATTTTAAATGTTTACACTGTAATTATTCTAATTTCTTAGAAAACTAGACAACTTAGTCATCAAATTTATATTAGGTCAGCATAGGTAAAACGTAAAAAATACGTGTAATTATCAATAGATGTACACTTTTTTATTTATATTTATATATATAAATATATAATAATATATATTATATAAAAGTACTTGAAGAGATTCCTGAGGTTTCGTTTGTTTCTAGTACGGGACCACCTTGCGATGGAATGTGACGGGAAATTCGACACTTGACATTAAGACATATGAATGGTGATGTGCATTTAGGTATTTAGACGTTTATATAGTATAGCGGAGAACGGAGCAGGTGCGTCTCCTATATGGTAAGATAATATAATCAATCAATGTGTATATTCTCAAAGCGATTGTGATTTTATTTACGTTTTCCTATATAGATTTATTGGTACAGGTGGTAACCAAAGTTTGACCCATAAACTATATCGATATTTTGATACACTCTGTATAGTTTTTAATGATTTTTATGATTCCAAAAGTAAATTAAAACTATAAGAAAATTATTATAACGTTTTATGAACAGAACATATTTGTCTTTGACAATTACAGCTCGACTGACGCGATAGGTTAACGGTGCGCGCGCATATACAAATTAAAGAGATATATTTCTTTACAAATATGTATAGGCCAATTTATGCTACTACAAATATGGAGTAATGTTTTAGTGTGGTTGAATTGTTGAGGATTTATTTGATGTATTTTTCCTTTATTTTATTTCTTAATAAATAACTGAATTTGGTGTGTTCCTTGCAATCACTCCTCACCTAATTTAATTTCAAAAGTAATTACATAAAATATGATTATGAATTTGTGTATTTTATCATAGTAATGGAGTTATTTGCTGTGCAATTTGAAAATACGTCGATTGGTCAAATTTAGAGCTGCCTTAATACCTATTGCATTATAGAATGCCGTCGCTCGCGTGTTTTGAGAATTGACGCGCGTTACGTTACCAGCTCACGTCCGGATCGCTTCATTGTGAAAATTAACATTCAACCAGCATCTCCATGGTCGCCCCTCTCCCGCTGTCAATTGTCAATATTGAACCTGAGACCTCCGCGGAGGTGCTAGTTCACTTTATTTTGTTAGTTCTGTGAATGGGGCATATTGGATGCGTGGGCGTTGTTTAGGTGTCATTTTTTATGAGGCCCCAACAATTTTGGCATAGATGTTGGAATAGGAGTTTTATCATTACTTTTTTTTATTTAATATAGACGATAAAAAATGCCAATGGGCAAAGCCTTTATACGTGCCTATGTAGTATACTATTCATTTGTCCAAAAACAGACAGCGTTAATTTAAATTAACCATAAAATATAGACCTTTAAACACAATCAATGAAATAACCCCCATACGCTGCGTAAAAAGCTGGCAACATCACCAAAGCGCGGACTCTGGCGTGGCTATCTCACACGGGTAAGAGATCTCGAGGACCCACCTCCGTTGTCCGCTATACCATAAAAAAGGTAACGTAGTGTATTCACGTGAAATTTTTGCACGGAGCAATTGTTATTTTCACTAAAAGGTACTTTGCTAAATCGCCAAGAGTAATTTGCATGCGTTCATTTTTTGCTTCACCTGTCATTGTAATTATAAGAAACGGAGTCTGGCCGTGTACGTGGGAATTATCCTAATTCAAGGCTGCATGCGATCCGCGCCGGCTCCCAATCCGGCTCCATGGCAACGCGAGACTAATATTTTTTTAACATAACGAACGTTCACAATAGAGACAGCAGAGACGATATCGGTACACTTTTGGATATATAAGGGAAGCTAATTTGCAATAAAATTACATTTTTTGTAAATTAACGCGACATTATTGCGTAGAATTGTACGCAATTTAACGATGTGCCATTTTTATCATATTTCACTGATAATTCACACAATTTCATTATAAAACATAGCCTATATGTTATTCTGTTTGAGCTATATTATTGAAAAGTTTCTTTAAAATCCGTTCTGGAAATGGAGCAATTTTTCGTAGCGGACAGCAGAGCCTATGGACAACTTCGCGTCAATCCACGCATTGGTTGTGTTGCCGGCTTTTTACTCCCATAGAATGGTATAACTTCATTTGACATCCGATATCTTTATTCACTCAGCGAAATCGAGTACAAGCAATGTTTCACACTGGTATTCTGTGAGCATGTGGTATCATTACTGACGAGCCGGCCCAAGTAGCGAATCAGCATGGCACTCTCACGGTTAATATCTAAATTCCTAGTGCTCTTCTAGCTTGTAGGTAGTTAAGGTTAACATTCTAGCTCTCTAAGAAAAAATATAATTTTTCTATTAGTTTGCTTTCAAAAATTAATTGTATTAAATAAACTTATGTTTACTTCTATATATGTAAAATATAAGATTATGAAATAATGCTAGTTAAACTACAATTTAATTTTCGCATAAAAGATATAATAATTAAGAATTATACAATTTTAATCAATATTAATCCAGGTAAGCAATTAGTGTGTTACATACATAGCAAATATAAAATGATGAGAATTACAGGTGAGATGATGTGTTTAACATCATTCATACCTTGCATAGTTTTGCATTATATTAAAAGATAACGTCTGCTTATGAACTATTAAAACCATCTTTATTTTTTTTATTGTATAGCGGACAAATGAGCAGGTGGGTCTCCTATATGGTAAGAGAACACCGCCGCCCATGGACAACGGTGCCACAGTCCGCGCTTTAGTTGCCCGCTTAATACGCCACTTAAGCGGCATTTTTAAGGGCCTCCGATATTCTTACTTACTCAGCGAAACAGTACAAGTATCTTTTCACGTTGAGTATTCTATGAGCCCGTGGTGTCACTTGGGACGAGCCGGCCCATTTAGTGCGTCTGCATATGCTTCAGCATGGCTCTTCCACGGGTGTAACTGTGTTAAGACACTCGCGCGGTCACTGTCAAGCCCTTCCAAGGATAATATATTAGATAATATAGAATTAAATTTTTAATTTATTCGATCTGTGGTTATTTGTTCGTACCGGGATTCGAACCCGATACCTCTCGCTTCACGGTAGCCCTATTAAACCACTTGGCTTCGAGGCTCTCAAATGATTAATGTTTTTTCTCGTTTATGCAACAGTAAGTGCACTTCAGCTAGAGGGTGACAGAATGTTTGATTCTTACATTAAAAGCTAATCTCTGCTTATGAACCACTTAAAATCAACTTTAATAATGTTTTGTCTCGTTTATGCAACAGCAAGTTCACTGTGGCTAGAGAGTGACAGAAAATTTGAGACGTAACAATTTATATTACATTCGCATCAAGACTAAAGGGGATAGTATTTTTTTTTAATTTGACATTAACACTTTAAGGCTTGCTTGTTTATCGCAGATGAATCTCGTCGGATCCCGCCGACGCGGTCGTTCGTTCGTGCCGTTCACATCCGTCCACAGACTGCGGTGGCCAATATATGTTTACTTTAATACAGATTCCTTGATTATAATATGGGATTAAGACTAGTTGCTTCCTTCAGTTGATTTTTTTTCTTACGTCTTGCTGGAATTTCCTCAATTTTAGGAGCAATTTTATTACGCGGAGCCATCCTGAAGCATATGCTGGCGCACTATTTGGGCCGGCTCGAAGTGATACCACTGTCTCACAGATTACTCAGTGTGAAACGGTTTTTGTACTGTTTGGCAGAGTGAGTGACGATGTCGGTGGCCTTAAAAAGCTTAAGTGGTGTAATAAGCCAGCAACACAACCAATGCGCGGACTGTGGCGAGTTTGTTCATTGGCGGAGAGGTTCTCTTACCATATTAGAGAACCACCTGCTGTCCGCTATAGAATAAAAAACTTACTACTATTATTAATATAAGAATTAATAATATTTCATTTGATCAAATGCCTTTATTTGTATGAACTGTTGGAATTATTCTTCTTCGGATTATCTTCTTACTGGAATTATTAAAGCTTGATTAATTTGTGTGACTTTTTTAAATAAAACTGGAAGAGAAACAAGCAGGACGCTCACAAGCGGTCCACAGTTCATGGACACCCCAAGCCCTAGCATAGCTGCGGATGCGTCGCCGCTCTCTATCGACGAAAATTATTTATTACTTTCGTGTGAGTTTTTAACTGACTTTCAACCAAAAAGTTAGTTCAGCAATTTGTGGTTTGTGACCACAAATAATCCATGCTTCTTTTTAAGTTATTTTATGCTGAGTAGCACCACTGTGGAATCTATCAGCTATCTGCAGAGGAATTTTCAAAATATGATGACTTCGGGATCTTCTAAATACCTGGTCATACCTGTTCCTTTAAGGCCGGCAGCGCACGCGCGACACCACAAGGACTAAGAATGTCTAAGGGCGGGAGACTGCTTATCTTAGATTAACTTCCTGTATGTTTGTCATTCCGATTTTCATTATAAAAAATCTCTTTTCTGTGTGTGTTTCTTAGCAGAATGATTTTGGCTAAGCTTATATGTAGTAGTAATAAGCTATTATTATTCTAGATTCGAGTCTTACGCTACGCCATAGTTATAACTCGCTGAATGCAATATCAATCGCGTCCAAGAACGTCGCCATCAAATGGTTTGGGGAAACTGGGCGCCAGGAGGCAATCCGAATCGATCGTTCCACGCACCCGATGCGCATAAAGAAACAACGGTTTCCGGCCAGTACTCGGAACGATATAATATACATAATATTTCGCATCAGCGCGGTGCCGGGTCGCGGCGCGCTGCGAAGACACCCCTTATTAGCATTCGTCGCGTGAGACGAGCAATGATAAATTCTTGTGCACATGCAATTTCGTTGTGCCGACCGCCGAATATTAATGTTCGACGTGTTGAGTTAATGCCCTCGCTCATTGTCTCGAGCCTCCGTTTCCACGCTTCTTGTGTCGGACGGGGACTGCGTATCGCGTTTCGTTGCTGGCGATACCACGGACTCACGGAATACAAGTGTGCAACAGTACTTGTAATGTTTTGATGAGCTTGGATCGCTTTAGCGCAAAGTCGCCAATACAACCAATGCGCGGGTCGTGGTCCGGTTGTCTCTTACCATATAAGAGAGCCATTGTCTGCAATATTATAAAAAATATAAAGTCTCCCTAATACGCTTTCTCAATTAAAGTTAACTTTTAACACAACGGGGTAGTCGCAATATTTTGAATGTTTGTTTAGTAAAGGAAAATGTGTTGCAGAGATTTCGGTAGTGCCCCATCTACACGCATGCCATTATTTAGAGCTTGATGGATATATACACGCTTGCGAGTGGGTTAATGTTTCAGAATTGCATTTGATATCTATAAACAATATTGATCTGAATCGACGACAAATTCTTGTAAGGTTCGCCCATCACGCCATACATCTCATATAACCGCACGTGCTGCTGGTTGTTTCTCAAGTCTTGAAAAGCATAAAAATGGATCATACAAACCTTGAAACCATTCACACACTTGTGTCGATTCGGTTATTGGTACATAGATATATAGACATAATAATCGCTGAATAGTTAGCCGAGGGGTGGTGACAATTAAATTGTTATGCCATTGACCACGCTAAAGTAATTGGAAAATGGTTCCTGTTTCCGTTTCACTAATTTAAATACAAAGCCCGCATAACCGCTATTTCTCTGAATTGGTAAATGAATAATGATCGCGTTTCCGTTGACTAAACATGAAATATATTCAACTAGTGGACCTACCGCCTAACACGAAAAGGTATACACTAAAAACAGTACCCTCCATTTTTGTAGTTGGACAAAATTTGCTAAAATCCCTATATGTTAATCCAGGATGTCATTTACCTCCATACCAGTTTTGGTGAAATTCTGTCCATCCCATCTTGAATTATAAATTAAGTAACTAACCCGACTTATATATTATATAACCAAGAGTTAATGTTGGGGAAAAAAAAATAAATTTACACCTAAAAATTTTAAAAAATTAGTTATTTATTGTGAATCCTGTGAATAATGGATGTGAGTGAGTAAACTTTTCAAAAATAAAAACAGCTCCATAGATAATAATAAAAATGGGCTACACAATAGGTATTAAGAAATTAAGAAGATTAAATTAAATTAATTTAGAACTAGCTAAAATAACGCATGTAAATCCTCCATCAGTGAATAAAAATACAAATCATAGTACAGATAAATTGAGTTCCATATAAAGTTTTTGTGTAGAATCACTCTCGGTTCTATTGCGTATGGACGCTTTTTTGAAAAAAAAAATTCGTTAGACAGTTCAGACTTGCTGCGGAAAAGAGATCCATGCTGGAGCATATGCTGACCGGAGTGATACATGCAGACTATTATTGCTAAGCCTCGTTATTTGTAGAACAAGTCGTTTTAAAGGGTTGTTTGTAGGACATGGATTATTCCAGAGCTTATTACTGTTTACTCGTCACTACAAGCTTAAGCTAAATACTTAAGCTACGAACATAGTTTTGACATATAATATTGCATCGTGGATAATGAATTAGTTTCCTGGAGATGTATTTCCAAACTAATACGACTTAAGGACTTAAAAAGAACGTACCTATTTTTTAAAAGCCGGCAACGCACCCGCTGCTCTGCACGGGATAGAGGTGGCCATTGGCGGAGAATCGTTAATCTTAAGTAAGCCTCATGCTCGTTTGCCACCATTTCCATAAAAAAAGTATTATAAACAGGACAAACGGTCCTCTTATATGGTAAAAGATTATCAGACAACTGCACCACATTCATCGCTTTGGTTGTGTCGCCGGGTTATGCCGCGTATAGCTAATAATATATTGTTATACTAATCTTCGTATATTTTGTCATATTGGGTGGCTTATTTTGACAGGTCACGTTCATTATGTTTAATATATCGATGCGTCAGCATATGCTTCTCATAGCATGGCTCTCCCACGGGCGCGACAGTATTAAAACACTCGTCCGGCCTTTGTCAATCCCTTGCAGAGGCCGAGTAAATTATAAATTAAATCATAATTGTCCAGACCGGGATTCCAATCCGATACATGTCGCTTCGTGGTAGATAAAACCACTTGGCTAAGAGGCTCTCGAAATTATACATTTTATTAATTTATATGACAAGAGAACGTTCGCGGAGATCGGCTAGTTTAATCGTAAATTTCAACGTTACATAACTTTCTTGCTTTGTTGGGCGTCTCGTTGAGTCGGTCCGTAATGTTACACATGCAATGAAACTTCCGTTATTGCGTTGCGCCGCGATTGGCGTAAACACACTGCCGTCGTGTTCCCATGCGCGGGTGCATTCTTTGCCCATAGCCAGCCGCGTGCGCACCTTGTTCCTTGTCATTACTTTGGTGCATTCCCCGGACTCCGAGCGAGCAATTGCGAAATACTCTCATCCTCTTGGCAGTTTTTCAATCCGTTTCCTGTTTTGCTTTATGTAATATTATGATACCAGTGTGAAACAGTACTTGTGCTGTGTTTTGCTGAGAAGCTATCGGAGGCCCTTGAAAATACACCGTAACACCGGTTTTAAAAAGCCGCCAACACAACTATAGCGAGGGTTGTGTCGCGGTTGTCTATGGGCGGCCGTGATTTTTTACAATAGAGGAGACCCGCCTATATCATATTTACTCCCATTCCGGGTATGAGTGGGTTGTAATTGTTGGAAAAATTGTTCAGCAACGTGACGTCCATGGTAAGGGATGAATCATCCCGCCTTTTGCGACCTTTGTCGAGTGGGAGTTGCGTTAATAATAGATTTTCTTATTTCTTTTATACCACGATTAGTTTAATTACAGCTTTTATTGCTCTGTTTTAAATAATCTTACAAAAACCTCGTTATATTAAACCAACATTTTTTTTTTATATTATAGACGACTGTGTTGGCGGCTTTTTACGCCGGCAACACAACCGAAGCGTAAAAGCGTTTTAGGTATAAATAGTCAATTTTAAACTTGAAGTGAGATTTTTGCTAAGTTTTTCTATATTTGGAAGCTGTTAATATCAGAATGGCTGTAAGTTTGTATAGTTCTTACATAACAGATTACTATATAAGGCCAAAGTCGATTAAACTTGTGATAGTGCTTTATAAGATCTATAAATTGTTTGTTAATTGCTACCCCTGCTGTGAATTATATTTCTTTATTAAAGTCGAGAGCTAGCAGAAGGCTCATCTAGGATAAGTTGTTCTTCGCCCATGGGCAGCACTTGCCCCAACGAGCCGCGCGTTAGTTGCCGACGTCGCTTATCGTTTTGAGTACAATTTTACACGGTTCAAACATTTTCCTCCGGATTTGAACTCGATAAAGTGCGTGAACCGTAACCCTTTTACATTGGTAACGTGGCGACACAAAAAGAAAATTTTCGAGGCGTGTAGTAAAGTGCACGATACAAGTGTATGAATGTGTTCGCTTACTTGTTCTGCGATCGAGTTTTTACTCGCAGGTACGCACTGAGTTTTTCCTACAATTCGAGTTAACAAGTTAACATCTCCACCACCCCTCGGCCGAGTTAACTGTAAGAAATTGCGCCTCTCGCCGCTCGGGAAGCGATCTTATTCTGCTATATATCGGCCTGGCCGCGTGTTGTTCATTCCTAGGCATGGCGTGTAATGGTTAGCGACGTTGGCCTAACAAAGACACCGCCATGTTTTCGTTTCGGAATTGGTAGCGATTCGATGAGTCTTTTCTATAGGAAATACGATTTTTATATCTGTACTCTATTATTTTTATATTATTTATTATATCCTCTTATGTTCTACGATATGTTAAATAATTGCATATGCTTTAGTGGTCGAATTTCTTTAAAAAAAAATTATAGCAACGGTGATAAACGAGCAGGAGGCTCACCAAGAACAAGCGGTCCTTCGCCCATGGATACCCCCAGCCCTTGCAGAGTCGCGGCTGCGTTGCTGGCGGAAATACCCCCGCTGGCAGCTGATTCCACAGGGAGGTGGTGCGCGGCACAAAATGCCTTAAAAAACGCTAAGTTGTGGAACGACAAACATTGAGGTGAGAGCGATACATTTGACTATGCATATATTTGTCATAAACATGTTATTTCTTTTGTTTTTTTATGGAAACGGTGGGAAACGAGCAGGAGGCTCATCCAGGAAAAGCGATACTCCGCCCATGGACACCTCTAATCCTTGCAGAGCCGCGGGTGCGTTGTGTACACTGTTTAGTGTCACCCGTCTCAGGAGAATACAATTAAACCTTTCTAAAAAAAAGATTATTATTAATATATACTAAAAGAATTCTAAAGCAATACTAAACTAAAACTATACCTAGTCTTTGAAAGGTACACTCAGCTGAGTTTGTTGGTTGATTCCTGATTTCTCTGATCTGGACGTGTTTGTGACTAAATAAATTCAGTTGACGAACGAGCTCGAGGCTCACCAAAGATAGCGAGTCCCCTGCCATGAACACTCCCAGTTTCTAGACCGCGTGTGCGTTGCCAGCTCTTTAGTAATAGTGTAACTTTAGTTTTTTAGATGTTCATATGCGAAACAAAGCCGTATGACGTATTCGCAACCGCACAGCTCGGTGCTAATAAAGGGCACATGCGCTTCCACGAAGTGGTAATTAGGACTAGGGACGCCAAATTGACATCGCCCCCGGCTACTGCAACTCTTTGGAATGGTTTCTATGGTACACCTTTGCCAGGTATTAAATTAAAAATCAAATCGAATTAAGTATCTTTAACAAGACATTTATTGCCAGCTATA
>DWCF01006936.1:0-11527 GCA_018230265.1 Delias oraia | reverse complement strand
AGGTATCAATTCGAATTCCGGTCCGGACAATTATAAATTATAATTTATAATAAACCCGAACCGAATAAAATAAGTTATAATTTATTCGGTATCTGGAAAGACTTGCGTGGCCTGTGGCCGGATTATTCATGGGCGGCGATGTTCTCGTACCATATAGGAGACCCACTTGCTCCGTTTTCCGCTATAGAATAATAAAAAAAAATTAAAAATCAAGTTTGTACTATCAATATATAAAAATGTAAATTTGTAAGATTAAATTGGTAATTCATTAAAGTTTTACTCTGTGTTAATTTTTTTTAATGGAAACATCTATTTCATTCTGTTAAAACATACCATAAACTAGGAGGTTTTAATTATCAATAAGCATAAAAGGCATTTAATAATGCAGACCTCAGATCGCGTGTAAGGGTGACGTACAAATACTGCAATCGAAGTAATGAAGTGAGGGGAGGTGGGGGGAGTCACGTGCCGGTCACGTGACAGCGTTAATATTCCCTTTTGTGGGGGAGGGGCCCAAAACGTATTAAATTGTATTACTATGTAGCCAAAGTAATGCATTTAATTTTTTATCTATGTATAGATTCATATTTTAAGTTGAACGTTTCGGCTTTTTGTACTTTATTCTTGAGGGTGTTTGTATGATTCAATAATATATTTTTAAAAGTTTTTATATGAGCTTTTTAATTGTATTATTAGGATGCTCTAAACACTATAAAGCTATCGAAATATGTAAATTATTATATTTAAATATTTTATTGATATTTACCAATTAGAAACATACGAAACTAAATTAATTTAATAATTTCAATTACAGTTCTACGTCTGAATTTCCAGATTTGTTTAGCACAATAAGTTTAAAACTTTCGAATAACTAAAAGCAACTCGAATAGTTTCTTATAACAAAAGTCACGATATATCCTCAATAAAGGGCGAGATGCATATCTGTTGAATAATTACTGGTTTGTGTTCGTTGCAATATACCTATCATATCTACAGTCACGCGAAAATAGCGGTCACGCGTTCGAACAAAGAGATTGTATTGCGTCGGAACGAAACTCCCACAGAATTGTTTTTAAAAGTTCGCTGATTTTCCCACAATCGTTACAACAACGTAGCAAAGCGGATTGAATCAGTATAGGGTACAGTACCACCAAGACGAAACCAGCGAAGTGAGAGCCATGATTTAGAACGCAACTGATCAGATTTAATAGAACGATTGAATTACTGATCAACCCAGGAGGTTTTCACATATTGGTGTTTAGAGTGAGGGTGTTGTGACATGGCGTGGGAGCTGTTCCTATTGTTGAGGCACTTAACTCAGCTCTGATAAAGGAACCAAAGGACCATTAGTCACATTCGTTTTGCTTATTCGTTTTTGCCGATGAATGCATTGGATTATGATACGTAAAGAGATTGTTATGAGCCGCTCCGAAGCTTTTGTTCGTCACTTGAATGCTATAGAAAATTTTATATCAATTTATTAGTATCATCAAACTAATACAATGAATTTAAATTAAATATTAACGTCAATAATAGAGAATTAATATGTTTGAAGGATCGAAATTTTTGTTTTTCTGCATTTTTCGGAAACCCCTATAATGAAAAGGAACATTACAATTGTTTACCGGTCTGCAGAAAGCACGTTAGCAAACTGTCGAAAGCGATCGATATCAAATATTTTTGCATAATGCGAAACGGAAATCGCGAATCGCAACTTGAAAACCAATGAGTTGTAAGCTTTATTAATTCTCGAGTGGTAATACAATGGTATACAGTACAATGTCGGGGTGAAAGCCAGGTGTAGTGTAATCTTGATTCACTTATGAGGGCTTTATTTGTTTTTTTAAACTTTTGGTCTCAATTATTCTCTACCCTAATTGTAGATGATGCGATAAGTATTGTTGTCAAATTGACGGGGCTATTGGATCTTATATAATTTTTTCAGCATCTGTTTGGATATTGTTAGTTTGTTTGCCATTATGGCTTTAAATGATTTACTTACGTTAAAAATGCTGGTAGGTACATTGTATTCTTTATTTGGGCTTAGTTTTTGCACATAACATTCGTAGAAGCTTATTAATCTGTATTTCATATGTAATAACGTAATAACTTTTTAAAATTATTGATTGTTGTTTGATTAATTATTTATTTATATATTGATTAATTATTTCAAAATGAATTGATTATGTATAGAATGTAAAAAAGAAGCGAAGATTAAAACAATATGTCTTAGTAACTTCAATACACTTGATTTACGGCCCATAATATCTAAATGTATCGTGAGATAACTTTTTTTTTGATCCGCCATAAAAATATATGAAACCTTTTTTAAAATTTTCCTATAAACCATAATAAAGTGTAAATAATTATCTCAGTACTTGTGGCCGAGAATCCTCCAAAATTCGAGAGACTAAATATCAAAGAGCAGGTTTTAAAAAAAATCAGGGAAAATATGGAAAAATGCGATCGATAGTCAAGGTGTAGTTTCCCCAACCAACAGTTCCCTGGCACACCGTGACCTATGTGAATCTCAGCGCTTAGCTTTTCACACAAGCGCAGCTGCGGTAAGCTTCACAGCTGTCGTATGCAAACTCCCTAATAAACTAACACTTTTTATTATATTACTATAGCAAAATGGTCGATAGGCGTTTTAATACCACATATTACAATTATACTATCTTTTAAATCTTTCCTGTGGTAGGAATTATCCTACCAAAAGCGCAAACCTTGGGAATATTATCTAACGTACGTAAGCTTTATTGTTGCTTTAAGATTCATTCACATTGTCTACGTTATAGAGGCACATAACATATGTAATTATTATCACATATAAAAATTAATATTAATAGATCCTAACTTATGGACACCCCTAGCCACGGTTACGTTGTCGGCCTTTAAGGTAACCAAGTTGTTTTTGTATGGAAACTTAGAATATGATAAATAATTCCTGATGTATCTATTATCTAGCAATTTGAATACAGTAATGACGAAGGTAAGGTCGCCCGAAGACGCTGGATGCAGGGAGATGTCTATGTCCAGCAGTACACGTCTTACGGCTTAAATGATGATGATGATGAATGACATACATTTTGTACCCAAGTAAATAGCGGTACAAAATTTACACGTACATATGTCGTACTAAAATAGTGATTCCAATTAACTAAGATTGGATGGGCAGTAAAATACTAAGATATTAAGATTTATGCTAGTAATATATGATCTTAAAAAATAGATACATTTGTTCAGCACATGTGATGGTACAAAGAAACATTGTGCGAAGATTGAAGCTATTATGGGCACACGCGAGGGCGGACCGCCCTATCTTAAGTGCCGGCTTATGTATCATTAGTTTGTTTATTATCATGTTTACCTATTACTACGCAATGCAGACCTTAGTTTGGCTATTTTTCTAGTGTTTAGGCCACAAGAAACTGAAAGAATTGCCAAGGAATAGGTTGTGAGAGCCTCGTAGCTACGTGGTTTAATAGATCTATCACAAAGCCAGAGGTATCGGGTTTCAATCCCGTTCCAGATAATTATTTGTATACCGCGCTACAATCTGTGCTTCGGTTATGTTGTCGGCTTTTACTCCGTTTCACGGGCTTCCGATATCCTCATTCATTCAGCGAAGGTGTTCCAGTTCACGCTGGTCTTCTGTGATCCCGTGGTAACATTAAGGAAGAGCCGGTCCAATTAGTGCGTCAGCATATGATTCTGTCTCTTCCGAGGGTAAGACAACGTAAAGACACTTGACCGGCCACTGCCAAACCCATCCAAACCCGTATAAATTAAAAATAAAATAATATATTTTTATTCAGACCGGGGATCGAATCCGATAGTTCTTGATTCATTGCAGGTTTCTATGACCACCTCACTGGATGAAACAAGCCTCTGAACGCTATTTCGAGAAAACAAAAAACCCATCCCAATCCGCTGGTGCGCGACTGCATCAACTACCATCCTCAGCTGACAACCCCTAGACGCAGGAGCCCTCGACACATTCTTCTCGATCCGGACGATCGCATCACTTTAGCTAACACGAAACTTTTAGACGCCATCGAGGCTAAAAAGTTAAAGGAAAATCCAAAAACAACCAAAAAATACACCGACGTAGGAATAAAATAAAATAGCTGTGTTTTATTTCCCCTATCAATATATAATCAATATTATATATTAAGAAATACTCACTTCGGTGAGTGCCCATGCGACTAGTTTCTCCCCACGATAGTCCAAGCCGAGGTTCGAGTCTCGCAGGAAGCGCCCTTGTGCTAATCGTGTAAACTCTCGGGCGAGCCTGTCAGGACCGTATGGTCAAACAGCAACATAGTCATTCAGAAAAAAAAAGACCACTTAGCTAACAGGCTGCAATAAGCTTGAGGAATGAAATTTCAAGAAAGGTCTTTTCTATTACCTATACAACCACAGTAGAAGTCGCACGAATTTAAATTACAGTGAGAGCAGAACTAGGAAAAGTTAACTCCAATAGCCGTCAGATTATTTCAGTGTTTTATGTATCTTATGACATGGGTTATTGTGGCAAAGGAGATGGATAACAATAAGATGAGTTTATACGTCATTTGTCATCATCTTTATGAATAACATTATAGGTCAGCGATTGCACGTGAATCTTACATCTGGGCTCCCCTGGCATTTCGGCAGATTAATGATGGCAACATTGTGTCAATATTTGCATAAGAAGGCAAGAAAGAGCATCGAAGAGATATGATATCTCCTTGTAAGACTGTTTGGAAAATCGACTCTATGTTAAATTTATATAAACTAAAACTGGAAAAAAATATATAGTGAATGTAGCATTTCAAAATTGACTTTATATGTTGGTGATATGGAAATAAGTCTGATAAGAGTTTTAACGACGAGATGAAATGTATCTGAGGACAATAAAATATTCATTGGCTTACACTATTATATTAAGGGAGTGCCAAAAATTTTCTATCATAAAAGAAGGCCGCTTATTTTGGAAATCTCTTTCCTGGTGTTAATTTTATCAGAATTGAATCATCATTTAATGAATAATTTAAATTATATGAGAATTTAAATCTTTGTCTTTAAAAATAAAAAAGACAATGCTTTTATTTAATCATCCTAAAAACAGGACAAATTCCATTAGAATATTGTGGTCGCAGTAACAACCCTAACATACAAGTGACTCCTGATTGATGCTGTGAAAAATGATGCGATATTTATGCAAAGTAATCAAAGGGAAGTATCTCGTGACACGTCAGACAATTTTATTAGCTTAGTGAAAAGAACCGGTTGCAACAGGATTTATGTTATTCCTTGTACTCGGACACTTGACGAGGGAGATGAATAGACATTATGCTTCATCAGCAATAATTAATCTACGTCTTATTTTTAAACATTTGTTGCATAATATATTTTATATTATGACTATACGAGACCCAGCAGACGTCGTTCTGCCCGGTACACTACTGCGTCCAACTTATGTAACACTTGTTGGGCCGGATCGTCCGAAGTTATACCACGGGATCACAGAATACTCAACTTGAAACGGTACCTGTACTGTGTTTCGTAGAATGAGTGAGTATATCGGAGGCCTTAAAAACTTCCGCAAGCGGCGTAAAAAGCCAGAAAACTTATCTCTTGGCGATAAACTTTTATTACAATAATAGTAATTAATGATTGACCACTATTTGACTATTTTACCAATTTTTTGTGAATGACTATGTTGCTGTTTGACCATACGGACCTGACAGCTTTTATACTGTATTTTATTTATTTAGCAATGGCTTACATATAAAACATAGATACATATAATAAAATAAATATAAGAAGATATTAATACAAAAAATAAATATGAGAGTCGAGCCGATCGGAAAGGATCTTATCGTCAACAATTCTCTTAAAAAATTCTCTATGCTGAATGCGATCTAGAGGAAGAAGCTGATATTTGAGAGCTCCCGTCCAGAGGTACGAGCAGCACTCCATATGAGGCTGAATTATATTTAAAATTAAAATCGATTCAGTAGTTTTTGCGTGATTGAGTAAACAAACACCCATCCATCCATAAAAACATTCACGTTTATAATTAATAGTTATAATATTAGTGGGATAATGTATCCAAGTACAAAAAGAGATATATTGTACTCTCTAAATGGTCTACGGTAAGGAGGCCCTAAATTTAACAACCTATATTTTAGTTCATTGTAGTTGATAAACTAAAATCTGCATAGCATAGCATCTGCCCATACTTCTAGTACAATTGATTCAATGTGTAAAGTATGGATTTTATTCTCGGGAACATATATCATAGACTAAAACGTTGACGTTTTAAATAAGAAACAAAGAAAACGATGACCAATGCAGTTGCGGTATATCATCTAATATAACTAACAAAATATTTTGTGATTCATAACTTTATTGTTAGAGGACATAACTTATTTTATTTATATTATTACATGCCTAGCTTAACTTTTTGTGATTTGAAATAAGAAACACAAACACCGTATGTAATACTATAACTGGAACTACGAAAACTGAAATCGTCACCAAAAATGTAATAAGTTAAAAGAAATACGGTGTTTGTTTGCTAAACATCTGTGATTTGTTCTAAGTAATAAATACATCCATAAAATCAGGCTTAAAAACTTTCAAGCTAGTCATAACATTTACAAGAAAACATCTGTTTTACTATTATCAGAAGCCATGGCGGAAGCTTCAACATTTGGCGATCACCTTTCTTTAGAAAGCTGTAATTGCTAGTTGTAAAATAGTTCCTACGACATGTGCGCTGCAATCATTACACGTGTTAAGCAAATCTGCGCTCCAGATTGCTGCTTGGGCCTTTACACGTGCATTCTATTGATAACGAAGGTTTTGTGGAGCCAAAAAAACATGAAGCTCCCATACAAACTTGCATGACAAACATGCAACCGACATGCAATGAATGCGAAAGAATGAAAACATTAGTTTTCCGTTATTGTTTTCCTAAATAGCTGAGTTTTTGTTTTATGAAAAAAATATGTTATTATGTTATATATTAGTCAATATTGAATAGTCCTTCGTTTATGTAGTTTATGAATTGGATTGAAAATACATATTTGCTTGTAAAATTATAGTATTTTCACCCGTGGAACAGCAATACTGAAGCAAATGCTGACGCACTAATTGGCTCGAAGAGTTGCCACGGGCATACAGAATACTCAATGTGAAATGGTAGGTTGTACTTAAAACGGAGATTTTATTGTATTTTGCTGAGTGAAGGAGGATATCGGTGGACTTAAAAATGCCGCTTAAATATGTAGGCTGTGTTGCGGTTGTCCATGGGCGGTGGTGATCTCTTACCATATAGAAGACCCGCCTGCTTCGTTGTCCGCTGTATACCATAAAAAAAATAAAAAACATTTGGTCACAATTTCTATTTGATTCTAATTGATAGTTACACTCTTGAATTTTGTTGATTTTGTATTCCTTGACGACAGATTTTTCGATAAAAGAAAAAAATATGTCGTGTCTATTGCAGTTCATAAATTATCTACGGTTCGGTTTTATTACACAAGATATTAAGTATATATGGTTCATAGGTAAAATTTAAAAGTATGATTTTTCTGATAATATATCGATTTGTATCTAAAATGATATGCCATGTAATTGCTCTACAGAGTTATTTGTCAACCGGCTGCTAGTCAGTGTGCGTTATATTTAGTAATCAGAGAAGATAATGGTTTTCACTTGAATTATATCTTTATCACAAAGATATTTACTTGAATAAGTGCTTTTAGTGCTGATGCACTGTTTTTACGACCTTTAATTTGCGTCAATTTCTTAGTATATCTTTATGAAGATATCAACACATTTTATTACAATCTAATTGATTTATTATTCATATCACAGATACATTGGTAAATTTTTTACATATAAATCGTTGCTAAGAATTGATTTTCATTGAAAAACATATTTTTACAGCATATACTTTTTATGGAATACTTTCTGGACGGCTACCCATCTAGAAGTATTGTAAATAGATTATATTTTAAATATTAAATTTACTTAGAATTTAAAATTTAAGAATTTAAAGAAATTACATTGGACAAAGTACTTCATTTTGAGGTCCATGATAGGTCTGGTCAAATGATATTTTAATTTAATATATCTAGTAATTAATCTATTATCCTTTATATCTATTAACTAGTTTAGTCATTTTTGTGTATTTGTTTTCGTAAAAAGAATAAATAATTAGATTTTTGTTATAATTAAATACTATTTGTCAATAAATCGTTATACATATTATATTATATTGATAGGTATATACATGGAGGTCTAAAGGCTTATGTCCAGCAATGGACGTCCTACGACTGAAATGATGATGATGAATGATAGAACATTTATTGACTAATATTAAGATTTTGTATCGTTACAACATCATGTGTAGGTTAAGTATAGGTAGGTATATTAAGGTATAACATAAGGCAATGGCATTATATATTTGTATATACAAATATTTTATACATATAAGTTTAAGCCCTGTTTAATATGTGTAAAATGTTGACAGATGGTTCAAGTATGTAGGCAGCACTATCTACTAAATGAGATTTCGTGCCGATATCATTGTTTATGCAATACGGTCTTATCGGTTCAGTCACTTAACTCATTGTTGTCGCTTCTACACTTATGTCTACTATTAAATTATTTACATTATACAGGGATTTTTTTAAATGACTTCTCACAACTGACCAGAGTGGCCTTTAGAGCTTAAAGTGGGTGGAGGGCTCGCTTCAAATTCTCAAAATAACGCTTTGGAGAGTAAAAGTACTAACGTAAAATTCTTAATGAGTCCTTTGGTTGGTGTGAATACTCGTCGTGAAACGGTGCTTGTACTGTGTTTCGCGAGTGAGGATATCGGAGGCCCTTAAAAGTGCCGCTTTAACGGTGTAAAAAGCCGGCAACATAAAAAATGCCCGGACTGTGGCGCGGTTGTTCCTGGGCGGCGGTGTTCACTTGCTATATAGGATACCCACATGCTCCGTTGTCAGCTATAGACTAGAAAAAGTGCTTTGGTCGATTGGTGGGCGCCTTGATTTGAATCAGCCTGTGGTTCATCTCATTAAATTCTCCATACTTTGATTATTTTAATTTTAATTTGTATTTTCTACTTGTTTTCCAATTTTTTAGAAGGTTATATTAATGTAATGTTTTGTATTAATGGTTAAATCTTTTTATTCTTATAATTTGTGTTTGGGAGCCCTAAAAACCGGCGCTCAGACACTTATGGCGGAAAATATCGCCGAAACCCTGCTCCCTTCTAAACTTACATTTATAATTTTGAGTATTTTTTTTATTTCCTATAATTAGTTTCTAAATTGTATTTCAACAAAAAAACTCATATTTCTCTCTAAATTAATGAATAGGTAAAATGATCATCATAACATGTGTTTCATTAATTCATAATTTAAATGGTGTTATGTAACTTACTGGCTACATTTTTGTCATGAGTGCCTATTTAATAACTTGATAGCGCTCGCTTCGTGGTAGGCTTATAAAACCATTTAGCTACGAGATTCTCTAAGATATTCATAAATACATATAGAACTAACATATCTTTGAATAATTTAATCCTTTCTAGATTCCATTTTCAAATCTACATTCATCATTATCAGCCTATTCAAGTCCACTGCTGGACATAGGCCTCCCCCAAATCTACATTACGCATAGTTAATTATTGCGAGTTATTGTATGAGGTTGCCATGGTGGTGATATCCTGTCTCTTCACCAGTATCAGATGAGGAAGACCAGGTGTGCAAAAGTATTCATAGAGTACAGTACAGATGTTTGCTCTGTGGCGATTTTTTCCTTTTTCTATTAAATCATTTTAAGATGTGTCGTTGAGAGTTTTTCGTAAGAAAAACGTTTCGCAATTAGTAGAATGAAATATAGAGATAGTTAAATAATAATTATTAAGTTTTTGCGTATGTAGTACATAAATATTCAATGTGATTTTAAATATATACTTAATCTTGACTTTACAAACGGTTATTGTTTTGAAAAGATAATAATTTGAAAAACTGTACCACTATACATATTTAGATATCCTATACTTCAATATACTGAGAGACTGAGATTCTAAACTGATAAAGATATTACTAAATTCATAATTATTCCGAAAACGGTTCGAAAAATGCAAAATATATGACAACAATTGAGTTTGATTTTCTGGGGCTATTAAGTAATTTAACTTTTTTTATTGTACAGTTGTTAGCTAAGCTTTGAAAAAGTCGCTTGTTCTCACGTCCATCTGGACAGCAGCATTTTGGGGAAACGGCTCAAATGTGTCTGTGGTGCAGATGTCGACTTTTACAACATTGGTGGACCAGAAGTCGGCAGTATTCAAATAATTAAGTTCCGAACATCTTTTCTTTACATACCTTTCAAAGGCGTCTTTGTTCTTTTAAAATGGCTATAATATTTAATATTTGTATTTTTATCTAACTTACCAACTTACTTGTTTTCGTTACTGTCAAAAAGGTTACAGATACAAAATTTTATTAATTCAGCTTATGTATAAAGAAATTACCGTTTCGTTCGCCCATTAAACCGAAGATTTTTGTTTTCTACTCCACTGATTCGAAACTTTTAGTTAGGTAAGCGCAGAATGACCTTCTTGTCTCTAAATAAAATAGCCAGAGAAAAAGACTTAAAAATTTGTAACTCATATGATAAGAAAAGGTCAATTGGTATAGTTCCAAGAGCAGTATTTTTCAATCTATAGGTCGCGACCTCTAAAGAGTTCCCTTACGCAGAGAGAGAAGGGGAGTCACAAATAAAAAGAAAAGTCACTACAATATAAACACGATTTTAATCAGAATCCAAATTTCTCGTGGCTTTATGCAAGGTGTACACTAATACATATATATATATATATATATATATATATGTATTTTGTTTTTATATATAAACAAATATACACTATTTTTTGTAGGTCTTAAAAAAGAGTAAATGTAAGTTTTAAAATTATTTAATAGTCTGTCTGTGGCACAAGGTGTTCGCCAAATTTATCCATAACACAAGCAATCGCGAAATCATAAATATTGTAAAAATACAGCTGCATTACTACTATTAAGAATAGTTTTTTTTATTCTATAGCGGCGGAGCAGGTGGGTTCTCCTATATTGTAAGAGACCACCGCCGCAAATTAACAACCGCGCCACATTCCGCGCATTGGTTGTGTTGCCGACTTTTTATGTCAAGCGGCACTTTTAAAGGGCTCTGATATCTGATAAACTGCGAAACACAGAATAAGTGCCGTTTCACGCTTAGTATTCTGTGAGCCCATGGTGTCACTTTGGATGAGCTGGCCCAATTAGTGCGTCAGCATATACTTCAGCATGGCTCTCCTTTTTTTGTGAATGACTATCGCGGGCTTTTGGGGGCGAGCTTAAGCTCGCCCGAGAGTTTACACCATTAGCACAAGGGCACCTCCTGCGAGACTCGAACCTCGGCTTGGACTATCGTGGGGAGAAACTAGTCGCATGGGCGGCCGAACGGCACTCAC
>DWCF01006935.1:0-11528 GCA_018230265.1 Delias oraia | reverse complement strand
ATATTGATTACAGGGACCATGCAGGTGGTAATGAGGATTTGGTGAAGATGCTTCCAGGTTTACAAGTTTATGGGGGCGATAATCGTATTGGAGCATTAACACACAAAGTTGAACATAATACAAGATTCAATATAGGCAACTTGAATGTGCTATGCCTATTTACACCATGCCATACGGCTGGTCACATTTGTTATTTTGTGACATCTCCAGAAGAATCAAATGATTCTGCTGTTTTTACAGGTAGACAATAATTGATTATATCGCACATATTATAGTGTTGTATTCAAGTTCCATAATGAATAAGCTTGTTAGTTTTCTGTTCTGTATAAAATTTAAATTACTTAGGTGACACTTTATTCCTGGGTGGCTGTGGCAGATTCTTTGAAGGTACAGCGGAACAAATGCACAAAGCTCTAATAGATATTTTGGGAAATCTTCCGGAACAAACTAAAGTATTTTGTGGCCATGAATATACACTACAAAACTTAAAGTTTGCTGCTTATGTGGAACCAGAGAATGAGCATATTAAGAACAAAATTGAATGGTCAAAACAGAGAAGACAACAGGGCAAGCCTACTGTAATGCATCATACTATTAACTACATACATATAAATTATATATAAAGAATCTGTAGCTTTGGGAAAATTATTAAATTGAGTCAGTGGGATTGATTTTGCTTTTAGATATACTTGATATATTATATAAAAGTTCATCTTGATTTGTTCATTCAAGACATGCATATGAATAATTTCAGATTCCATCAACAATCTTTGAAGAAAAGCAATACAATCCATTTATGAGAGTAACCGAAGAAGCTGTTATGGGGCATGCTAAGAAGTCAGATCCTGTTGAAACTATGAGGACAATCCGTCAAGAAAAGGATAATTTTAAAGGCTGAAAATGTTGTTAAAGTTTTATTTTGTTGTACTGTTTCATTTTAGTTACATTGGTTTTGTGAATTTTATTAAAAGTTTTATTTCACTTGCATATTTTTAATTTCACAATATACATAGTCAGCAAAATATTTAGTGAACATAGCTGGGCATTAACTCGTTAATCGTTAACGGATAAACTTTTGAAAATGTTAAAGGAAACGTTAACTTCCGTTAATATGCTAAAGTCCGTTATCGTTAATTCAATGCCTACCTTCCCGCAAGGCACCACGACGCGGCAAAGCAGGTGAAATGAAAATGAAACGACAAGTGCCGGGCTGCGCGTAAAACTAGATATATTTTGCTGGCGAGTGCGAGTGAGAAAACTGCGAAGAAAGGTGCTTAGAATGCTTTATTATTATTATACATATATGAATTTTATTTTAACTTGAATATAAAGAGATTTTGATAAACTGCAAGTCCTTTTACATAGTTTAAAAAAAATATGATTGTATGTCCTTTTACTATATAGTTCATTTAACTTTTGTTTGCTTTTATAAATTCTCGCTGTTGCCCAATCACTAAAGCTCCTTTTATCTGTATACAAGTGACTGTCTTAGGAGTAAAAATTTAAGTAGTTAATATTGTTCATTACATTACCTATTTCGAAATTACTAGTAATTCCGTCCTTCTAAATTTCTCGGAAACGTTCCATATCCAAGGAGAAGCTCAAGCAAATTTCGGATTACTAATACCGACGATTGGAGAAACTGTCTAGTTAAACAATATTAAATCTATGGATCTAGTAAATTGTACAGCTTTAGCAAATGCCCTAATGAATTGCATAAAGAAAAGGTTTTGAGCACACCTGAATGTAGACTTGCCTACTTGTCGTGACATTTCACCCAAAGTTCCGTTGATATGGCTGGGAAACGTATGACAGCAGTAGAGTGGATACAGTAAAAGTGTATGGAAAAAAGTTAAGGATGCCTTACGACAAGAAGCATTAGAAAATTCGAAAGACAGATAGTTTAAGTGGCGGTGGGACTAATTCAAGTAACAACGATGATGACGAGGTCCTCCTCGTTTTTCAGTTCTGTCACTCAGTCTATAGAAAAGCCAAACAGCTGCAACTTTTTAAAAAGTAAAGCGCAAGTCTAGGTGAAATGTAGCTGGACATGAAAACAAAAAAACTTGATCAACGATGCTGCCTTCCTCAGGGAACAGAAATTCATTAAACACAAAACTGCTATACCCTGTGTAATTGTAAGATGAAATGGTTTTCACAATTCGATAACATTATTGCACCAATTTTGCGTAAGAGAACCGGAAGCATTATTCATGCCAGCCCAGTTCCTGGAGGAAGCTCAGCAGGTTCTTCAAGTTGCCGGCTACCTGCAACGACCCCCAGTGTCTGGGTGCTGTGCTCTGTATTCTGCCACCTCAGACCATTCCAGTAGGATGTGGTTGGCCGTCTCGTCCGTATCCATGCAAGCTCTTCAAAGAAGACTATCTGTAACATTCAGCGTGTGTAGGTGTTTGTTGAGAACCCCGAGCCTGTACCTGTTGATGTTTTCGACCCATCAGTGAAGATTCTCAGTTCCCTGAGGGTCTGACCTTCATTTGGAGTCACCTGTAGTTGTATGTAGTACTTCTTATCAAAACATTATTTTGGTGTTCTATCAATGATAGCCTCCATTAGTGGATTACCACTTACCATCTCCCGGAGAACCTCAGCGTGAGCAACCTGTAAATTCCTGCAAAGCCCTAGCTTTTTCAACCTTCCCCGTTGCTCCCGCCTACTGCTAGATATGGAGATGCTGCTATACCCTCGAATGCTAAACAATAATTTTACAAGTTCACTAGTGCAACTATAAAATTGAAATTTTACACATATTAACGGGTTAACGATGAACTGTAACTTGTGTTAATTCTTCCAAAATGTAATGCTTTAACGTTTAACGAAGCTAACATTTTTTGTAGCTGATTAACTATTTACAAAGTTAACTATTTGAATAACGGTGCCCAGCTATGTTTGTGACAACAATATTGCTATAATTTTTATATCCTAAAAATGCAAACTAAGACTTAGATATAAATAACTTAAATTTTAGAATCACAGGCAGCCTAAAATATACAATTATTGTTCAGTGCTCCTTTTTAATGTATGCTGACATTTCTTCTGCATATTTTTCTTTTGATCTCTCAAACATGGCAACATATATCTGAAAATAAAAGTAGCATCTTTGTTACTTTTTCTTGAGAACACACATAAGAATAAGTATAGTAGCAAGAATTTGACTTAGGATTTGAATTAGACTTGTTCAACAAATTGTTATGGAGAAAAAACCTGCCTTTTTCTCATCATTTGTAAGTGCCCTCCACCGTGAAGCCAATTGTCTTGTTACATCTTGTTTTGTAGGTTCTGAACCCATTTCATGTGTAGTTTCTGCAAAAACTACAGGCCTCTGCTCTTGACAAAATTGAAAGAAGGCATTGCATGGCTTTTTCGGAGCATTAGGATCTCTTTCAGGCTGTAATCATTATTACATGTCTTGGTTTCTATAACTCAGATAGATGTTTTTAAACTAGTACATGAAATAATCAGCATTACCTTGTCTCCTCTACTTTTTCTCTTTGAAGCTGGCTTTTTACCACCTGTGGAATTTTGTTTATCTAGTCTTGCACCATGTGACTGACTTTTACTACATTTGGATGAATTAATACTTTCAGGTTTAATATCAATTTCAACAAATGCTGTTCTAAATGAATCACCATGTTTATCTAAACGTTCTACTAGTAACTTTATATCCTTTTTATAACGCTTCGAAATTTTCTTAACTTCGTGGATTCTAAAATGGTAAACATTATAAATTTCCTACTAAAAGCATAATTATATTTGAACGAATGTTTAAATGCAAACCTGTTGACTATTCGTTCATTATCTTGTTGTAAAGCTTCACATCGCTCAAGCAATAATTGATATTTTCTTCTATATATATCTCGTTGGGATGGTAAACTAACCATATCATTTGACTCGTCAGAAATATTCGTGTTTAATTTTCGTACTGTCATAGTAAATTATTTCACGTCTTCAAGCTCTATAAGAACAAATAATGTCCTCTTGTATGTCGAAGAATGCTGTCATTATGTTGCTGTCACTGTTGGATATATACTGCGAACTGTCAACGTCAAAATTATCTATACAAGACACATAACCTGAGAAAAATTTGAGAGATCTACAAGAAATTCTGTACTATGCAACTTTTGTTTCCAAGTCCTATACGAACCATAGTAGATAATTAATCGATTCATTAATTAGTTTAACTGCTTGTATACTTACTGAGAGTTGTCAAAATGAACATTTTAATTTCGACAAAGTTTATTTTACACTTGTTTATTTCAGTTACATTTACCAAAACACTGTTATTATTTCTTCCCAGTAACCTTCTCCCGCTTCCCATAGACAGTTCCATGAGTTTACAAAATCCCATCTTTTAAAACCTCGAAACATGTAACCAATACGACATCTTGCTAGTTCAATTAAATTCAATACAAAGTTACATATTTACTCAGTCTGAATAAGCAATTAAATTCTTTATCGGCCTATTTATCTTTGCATAATACTTACATAGTGCATTCATAATACAATTCGCGACTGCGCAGTATAAAACGCTAAATGTTTCGCATTGCAGTCCGAGAAATGCTTAGTAATGGAAATATTGTCACCACAGAACGTAGTTTATTAGGTTTAGTCTAAAACAATGTTTGTTTTTAAAGTGCCTAGTTCAAACTTTAGTTAAAGCCTGTATTTGTGTTTCAAATGCCTTCGAAAAATAGCAATGCGATGGATAACAGTCTCTTCCAAACGAACTACATTTATTTATTTCACGTTATTATTTCTATTATATTTATTATATGTGGTGAATACTTCCTTAGTTGATAGACATGTGGTATGGAACTGTTATATTAATATTTGATGCTCGTATCAATTGAATTTGAAAAATTATCAGACATTTTTTTTTAGAATTCAGCTTATCTTTCTGGTCATATTTCGAATTATAAGGTTGCGATTCTCCGATTCGCTGCATTTCTTGGTTTAAATTTTGAAAGTAGCTACGTATATCGACGTTTTCAAAAAAATGCTAAGCCAACTAAGAAATTGCCAGATGCGCTCATAATAGGAGTAAAGAAATGTGGCACAAGGGCTCTACTGGAATTCTTGCGGTAAGACCTTAATTACGCACTTTTTGAGAGATTAAGGAGGCTATTCGTTTCATAATGTTCCTACCAATGAAAATACGGACTACCATATTTATATACATACATAATTAATTATATAAATTCATAGTCTAATAGGATTTATTATTAATTAATTTAAGAGTCTAACTTTTGTCATAGAAGCAAATTAGAAATTAAAATTACATAGAATTAAAAAATAAATAATAAATAAATAATTGAAAAAAAAACTTCTAATATTTCATTTGAAACTAAAACAGTATTTTTAATTTTAAGACTACATCCAGACGTGAGGGCGGCGGGTTCAGAGGTCCATTTCTTCGACAAGTATTATCACATGGGTTTTGAATGGTACAGGTAAGTTGCTATGAAATTTTAAATTCATATTACATATTTGAAAATATCGAATATTAAATATATCGAAGGTAAAGCGAGAAATAAAAATTAATATCCGTTCATAATTGGCTTCAGTCATGCAACGACTATATTTAAAAAATGATCTGTTCTCGCAGTATGTATCCTTATCTATGGTTTGTAGTATAGTTATTATTTAAAATATTCGTATCTATTTTTAATATATATCATCAATTTCACTAAGGGATAAAATGCCAGCAACATTAGATGGGCAGATTACAATGGAGAAAACCCCATCATATTGGGTGACGAAATCTGCACCGAAACGCGTGTACGCCATGAACCCAGCAGTTAAACTCCTGGCCGTTGTACGCGATCCAATAACTAGAGCTATTAGTGATTATACACAGTCAGCCAGGTAAATATATATTGCAAAATATTAAAAGAAATATATTAAATGAAAATACCATATATTATAGGCACGTTCTAATAATTTCTGAAAGACTGGTAGCTACGTGATTTAATAAGTCTACCATGAAGCAAGAGTTATCGGGTTCGAATTCCGGTGCGGACAATTATAATTTAATTTCTAATTTATTCGGACTCTGGCAGTCCTTGAAAGTGGCCGGGCGAGTGTCTACACTATCGCACCCGAGGGAGAGTCATGCTAAAGCATATGCGGACGCACTAATTAGAACAGGTCGCCCGAAGTGATACCACGAGTTCACAGCTATACTTGAAACGGTACTTCTACGATGTTTCGGTGAGTAGGGGAGGATATCGGAGGCCATTAAAAATGCCGCTTAAGTTCCATAAAAAGCCGGAAACACTATCAATGCGTGGACTGTAGCGCGGTTGTGTTGCGGCGGTGTTCTCTTAGCAATTACCATACAGGACTCCCATCTGCTCCGTTTCCCGCTATACCATAGAAACAAAATATGTAATATCGAAAATCGAAATACACACATACACACAGTACAATGTTCCATAAGTATTACTTTGAAGTTTGTTGTTTCACAACTGAGCATAGGTAAGGCGCTTCGTGCCACGCACGACATACCACCACTCAACCTTCAAAAAAGAGCGTAGTTACTTCCAAAAAGCCGACAACGCAATCGCGGTCCATTATTTATCCTAGATGAAGCTTCTGCTCGTTTGCCTACCGATAACATAAAAAACTAACAACTATTATTACAAGTATACTTATTTGATAAGACTTCCGCTCTGTTTTTCACGTACTTAGTAGGTAATTTAACTAGTTGGTTTAAAACTTTTACTCATACATCGTTGAGACAATAATGAAATCAAATTTGTGTTTATTCGTTAAATATAATATAAAGAATCTCAGAATTTACACTAATAGTGACTACAAACTGTGCAGACTTAAAATATTATTTACGGTGTTACAGCATTACATACATACGATATTACACGTGATAATATTACAATAACGAGGGATTCATGTTTTAAATATTGAGATGATAAATATATAGATGATAAATATAGAGATGAAAGCATAAATTTGTTTAAAAATGTGTGTAATTAAACGACATTGCTACAATTTAGTAAAAGCATAGATAAATTTCATGTGCCATATATATGTGTCATAAGGACCTCCGAAATCCTCAATACGCAGCGAAACACAGTACAAGTACCGCTTCATGCGGAGTATTCTGTGAGAGATTATTTTCTTGAATGTAAAAAAATTGTCTATCCCACGCCCCTTATGGATTAGGAAGGTAACGTATTTATATATTTTCAGCAAACGCCCAGACATACCACCATTTGAAGAATTTGCCTTACTTAATAGTTCCCTCCAATGGGGAGGGACATATTCAATTGATGCGTCATGGCCACCAGTGAGATTGGGGATATATGCCAGGCCGTATCGAAGATGGCTTAGACGATTCCCGAAGTCCAAACTTCTACTTATTAATGGTGAAAGACTAGTTTCTGACCCAGCAGCTGAGATGGTTAGAATCCAAGTAAGATCATTTAGATGATTATTTCAAAGAAAATAAGGCAGGAAACATTTTATTTTTTAAGGAAATTTTATTTTCTGTGAATATGACGATGAAAACAGTTCACTATTATTTAAATTATGGTCGCTGTAAATTTTTAAAATAAAATATAATGACCTTATGTATTAAGTATTCAATAATTTGAAAAGAAACTGTTTAGATATATGAGTAAGAACAAAAAACTTGAGAAAATAATTAGGGAAACTGAATTATTGTTCCCCTAATACTCCAAAATGTTACTGTTTTCATCAATATCTCTATCATTGTAACAAATTATCTTAAAAAGTTCTCTTTAAACACATTAATCTTTTGTTTAATTGTGTGGTAATAATTATCTTTGTTTACGAAACGGCTTGACCAAATGTGATGAGAGTTTCACTAATAGATGGTTAAGTCGTTTGTGCATCCATCCATTTCAAATATTTTGAAGGATATATTTAGAATGAAGGCTACATTATGTATGCATGTAGAAATAGATACATTTATAAAAATCAGTGAATTTAGATACGTATGAATTCACAAACACCCATAAACAGTAGACATATTTTTATTTAATATATCCTTTATGCAAGTATCTACTATTGAAATAGATTATCTAAGATATTAAGCATTGATTACAGGATTTTCTCGGCCTCAAGCGTATAATAACAGATAAACATTTTTACTTTAATTCAACAAAGGGGTTCCCTTGTCTACTTAAGTCGGAGACGAAGCCGATCCCACACTGTCTGGGCAAAACCAAAGGAAGAAATCATCCAAGGATTAATCAATCTGTTATTTATCGCTTAAAACAATTCTACAGACCTCACAATGAGAAGTTTTATCAACTTTCGGGGGTTAATTTCAGATGGCCATGAATCCAAGAGACAATTTTTAGCGATCAATAGTTTAATTAGTCTGTGGTGACGGCTTTGAATCTGTTAATATTATCTATGGATTAATTATAAGGTGGCCCATATAAATAATCCATAGTACATAAACATACCTGTACAGATAATAATTAACAGGTATATTGATTGTTTATGGGCTTTCAGAGAGATAAACATTGTAATAAATTCATTTCAATTCGGCAATTTTTTTTATGTAGGATTTTTGCTTAAGTTGTGAAACAAGTTTTTCCCCTTGAATCAAAACTATGTCGAAACAATACCTACTTAACATAACTATTATTGGATAAGGATTAAATGTTCTCTATGATAATAATTATAAATTCAGCAACTATTCAGATATTGGTAGTCACACATAGCACAAGACTATTTTAATCTTTTTGGATGTTAAATGGTCATAAATTAGTAAAATAATATCATTTTAGAACGTAAATATACATTTAGATACCTAACATTATATTAGAAGTTAGAACATATGTAGCTAGAAAATGTATGTAACGCACACAATTGACGTCCATAATATATTTGCTTTGACTGTGATTCAATTTAGGTTTATAATATTTAGCGATTATTAGATACCACTAGGCATATAATATATGTATTATCAGAAAGTTTTTTAGGCCAAATATTATGTTAGTTCTTATATCATGGTCTAATTTTAAGGTAATCCATGAGATATGTACGAATTTAAAAGTTGTTTACCAAAAATAGACAAAAAAAATGTGTTGCCGGTGCAGAAAGGCGTACCTGATAGCCTCTCTCTGACTCGTTCAGAGAAACAACGTTCATCTTGGCTTTCCTATGGAGAGTCATATTTGATTTTTTGAATTTTAATAGTTTGCGATATGTACAATGTAAGGGCGTAAAATATATCTTAATACGACTTTGTATGAATTTTTTTTACAGGAAAACATTTTTTAAATATCACATTTACTGCCCAGAACCAACAAATTAAAACTATCACGTAAGTTCCTTAACACTTCCTTAATGTTGAGTTCCTCTCTGTCCATTTAAAACAATGCACAAATCGGTATAATCCATATTATTACAAATACACTGGTTCAAAATGTTCTCTCTCGCTTGTGCAAACACGATTGCTCCTCAGTAAGACAGAGATAAAACAATTCACAAAGATTCTTTGTATTTTATCTTTATAAAAATGGTATAAGAATGCATTTTATTTCTTAATAACAAATTCTTAGGTTCAAATATGTTTGACGCTTTTTATTGAATAAATTAATTTAAAAATACCAGATGTAATGTAATGATGGTCTGTTAACAATTTGCAATTCTACTAATGCTGTCACTTTCTGCCTAACGTGCAATTATTGAAGCAAAAGCGAGATAAAACAAGTACCCTAGCAACGTTATTATGAATGATTTTATATACATTCTATTGTCACTGGAAAATAGGAATGTACTTAGATTTAACTAAACAAATGGTTGTGTACTAACGAATACTTTTAGCATTTAATTGAAGATTGTAAAGACGTACAAATAAAATGTTAACCATTAACAGTTTTTTTTAATTTGTCAAGCGTATTTTTTTATATTAACGGTGGCAAACGAGCACGAGGCTCATCTAAGGCAGTGGTCCTCCGCCCATTGACACCCTCAGCCCTTGCAGATCCCCAGATGGTTTGGGGGCCTTTAAGGAAAATGTACGCTCTTTTCTTGAAGGTCCCCAAGTCATATGGGTTTGGAACTACCTCCGCTGGCAGTTGACTCCACAGAGAGGTGGTGCGCAGCGCAAAATGCCTTAAAAACGCTCAGTTTTGGAACGACAAACAACGAAGTGAGCGTATTTGAGGTATTTTCTACTACTGGATAAAAGCCGTTATGAAATATTTCCAATTCGACGCGGTGTTGCAAAGCGACTTTTTTCTGCATTAGGATTTATTAAAGTTTTTGTAGTCATAATATACAAATTTGAAACACTTCACCGAATCTTCAAAAGTTATTTTATAAGGAAAATCTGTTGAATAGTCCATTTTTATACATGTCTTTAATTGTATTTTGTACTTAGGCATTAATTATTAGGTAAAACATAACTAAATTGGTCTTTTATCAATTATTATTGTTTTAACTTATTGCTCTTCAATACTATTTAATATGAGAAATATAGCACATCTACTATGGACTAAGAGGTTCCTAGTCCAAACTTTAAGAAAACCAATTGTAATAGTATTAAATGTCCACAGTAAAACTTATCCTTATTACTATTATCCATCAAACTAGAAATAACTTATTGGATTATTCTATTTCTGTACAAATTATCATATTTTTGAGTGATTAAAACTATTAACATTATATTAATTTTTGCGTAAGAATATTATAAACTTTGATAACATGGTACCTGTAAAACTATATCGAATGTTAAAAGCGATCATATATTACTTGTAATAAAAAAACGAATTGACATTGAAAAATAACTTTATTTCAATATAAAAAAAATAGAAACGATACATAAACTAAACAATTTTGTGTTTTTAGACAGGAAATAATAAAAAATAACTTAAATTCAAACTTATGAATCAATACGATTTTATCGACATTTCCAATAAATTTGAACCGACTAGGCATAATCAATAACGTGCCAATTGGTTAACATCTATATTTATACTCCGAAATTTTGAGGGTGATCCATCTATCTTATTTTATTGATCAGAATTGAAAAATACACACGACCCTAGATTTTCAGCTTTCTACCATCAAACTTCTTTTTTAATATCGATATCCGGCAACGCACGCGTGGCTCTGCAAGGGCTGTTCATGGGCGGCGGACCACTTTCACTGGATGAGCCTCCTGCTCGTTATCCACCGTGCCACCGCACTCATTGGGTCGGTTCGTCCGAAATTATACCACGGGCTCACAGAAAACGCGTGAAACAGTAGCTGTACTTAAAAAGGTACTTCAACTGTGTTTCGCCGAGTAAGCGAGAATATCGGAGGCCCTTAAAAATGCCGGCGTAAAATTGGCAACACAACCAATGCGTGGACCGCGGCGCGGTTGTTCATAGGCGGCGGTGTTGTCTTACCGTATAGAAGACCCACCTGCTCCGTTGTCTGCTATACCATAGTATCGGTTTACCATCCGCTCGCAGAATTTCCGTTGTGATTCCGTCATCACCCGGAGCTCTATTATTTCTAAGCTG
>DWCF01006934.1:0-11529 GCA_018230265.1 Delias oraia | reverse complement strand
GCAATCACCGAACAAAATACACTTTAAACCTTAGCTGTTCGGTGAATTTTTTTGTTAACTTTTTTTCCAATTTGACACGATTTAACGGAACTTAATATGTGTTAAATATAACATCACCGATGAGGTCTTTTTAAAAAGCTTGTTTCTGATTCATTCTAAATAAATAGTTATTTTATAGCTTTACGATATCCATTCAAAAAAATTTTTTCATATGTAGAGTATACTAGGGTTCAAAATTACTCCTTATGTGAATTTTAACCAAATAAAAATGTTACATTACAATTGTTTATGTTTAAGAAACAATTTTTTAATAGTATGTGATTAATTTATTAATTCTATATCATCATCACCATCACTTCAGCCGTAGCACGTCCATTGTTGGACATAGGCCATAATTCTATATATTTTATTAATACGGATTATGGAATACGAATTATGTAAGGGGCTACTATTGTACGTACGTACTTGATTTATAAGTGATGTATGTTAACTTGATTTATCTAAAACAAAGTATGGGGCCATATTACCAACTATTTTTCAATATATTTAACTTTGTCATATATATTTATATAATATATTTAACGTTATTAATTTTTCACACAATTAAATTGTGTTAATAGAAGTAGAAAGTCAATTGTAATGAATTTATTGTTATTTTTTATAGTATAGCAGACAATAGAGCAGGTGGGTCTTCTATATGGTAAGAGAACAACTCGACAACCGCGCCACAGTTCGCGCATTGGTTGTGTTGCCGGCTTTTTATGCTACTTACCCGTACTTTTAAGAGGCTCCGAAATCCTCACTCACTCAGCGAAACAGTAGAAGCACCGTTACAACTAAAATTTCACGCTGAGTATTCTGTGAGCACGTGGTATCAGGCTAGCCGGCCCAATTGGTGCGTCCGCATATGCTACCACGAGTGAAAATATTACATACATTATTTTTTATGTATCATTAAAATTACCTGTTCCATGATTCACTTGGGATTATGCAGCACTGTTACTGCAGCATAAATTGCGCTATTAGGTAGGTATGTAAATGGTATGTAAATTTTTATTCACTGCATGCAGATGTATTTCTAAACCAGTAGGTCTGTAGGTGGCACATAAAAACCGTCTAAAAAGTAATTTTATAATTGTGTTCAGTAAACAGCTTTTAATAAGATTCATGTATTTTTATTTTTTAACAACTCATACTTACAAAATCCTTGTCTGTGGCCTTAAATCAAAATGCTGATGTCCAAGATTATTATAGGAACACGCACCTCTAGCTTCGAATAACGCACTCATTAGTTACGCTACCCACTTGTAATTGCGTGTTTCTTTAACTATGATTTTCCTATTTAAAACCCCGAGTCACGGCCATTTCGGATGCATTAATAGCACAGATTCTGATGCAACTGCTTCCTTTTACTACATTATTAGCGAGTTTTTTTAATAAGGGTTTTAATAAAGGGGGACCTGTGGAAGAGTCATGGTATTAGGATAGTGCTTTCATTATTTTGGACTTTTTATAAAGTAATTAAGTAATAATATTTATCTTCTCAATTATATATTTATCATTCAGATCCTGATTTACGTAGGTGTAGTTAGCAATACGTCCTATTCAGAATAAATTTTCATATAAGAGGCCATGTTGAAGCATATGCTGCACAAATTGGGCCGTCTAGGCCGAAGTGATACCACGGGCTCACAGATTACTCAGCGTGAAACGATACTTGTACTGTGTTTCGTAGAGTGAGTGAGGATAACGGTGGCCTTAAAAAGTACGGCGCAAAAGGACGGCAACACAACCAATGCGCGGAGTGTAGCGCGGTTGTTCATGGGCGGCGGTGTTCTCTTACCAAATTGGAGACCCACCTAACTAAACAAATAAATAAACAAGAATTATTGGAGTTGAACTTCTAAATGTAAATCTAAAGCAAGATTGTATAAAGAAATGTACCCATAAGACAAATGTAAACTTAAGCGTTAATTAAATGTAAATTGATACTTAAGATAAACCTCATGATAGCTAGTTACGTAGTTCCGTATTGCACCTCTGACAAAGGTGTGAAACTTTGTATATTTAAACACATTTTCTACAATTCACGGAAATATTACTTAATTATTCGTATTTATAACTAATTTTCTATTTTAATTTCCATTAACGATTATATTAAAGAATTACAATAATATTCTGAAAATTTATATACATTTAGATTAAAAAATCACTATCATCAGCCTACAAAGTCCACTGCTGGAAATAGGCTTCCTCAAAGACGCCACATATTGCGATCTTGAGCGCTCTGGATCGAGCGGTTCCCGCGATCTTTATGAGATCTTTATGAGATGTTCTTTCCATCGCGTGGCGGGACGTCCAACTCTGAGCTTTCCGGTACGCTGTCGCCAATCGAGAACCTTTCTTCCCCATCGGTTGTCGTCGAGTGATGTGGCCAGCCCATTGTCACTTCAACTTACAATTACAGCCGTCAATATCGGTTACTTTGGTTGGGCTGCGGTTAACTTCATTTCTGATTTTATCTCGCAGCGAGACTCCGAGCATTGCCCTCTCTATAGCTTGCTGAATGACTCTGAGTTTCTCCATCAGGCCCATCATGAGTGACCATGATTAATCAATAATCATTTGCAATAAAACACCTAAATATATATACAGAAAGACTAAAATCTCATCCAAAGCTGTTAGGTTAGTTGCATAGAAAAAGTACTGGCTTCATTACTGCCAGGTATTGATATACAGAATAATGAAATATTTATTTATTTAATCTTATCTATATCAAAAAAAATACATATATCTTTAATAAGGACAACGCTCGGAGGTGTGCCCACCACAAGTGGTACAACTCCGGCTTTCAGCGCCCTCCATACAAACATAAAAGCAATTAGAAAATACAAGAAAATAAAATACAAAAAAAGAAATGCTTGGAATTACAAAAAAGGGAAAGTAAACAAATTAATTACGGGGAAACAAGAGAAGGCATTATATGAACACATAATTCTAAATAATTAAAGTATAGATGAATAACCATATTTTTTTTTATTCTATAGCGGACAACGGAGCAGATGGGTCTCCTATATGGTGACAGAACACCGCCGCCCATGAACTGCGACACAGTCCCCGCATTGGCTGTGTTGCCGACGTTTTACGCCGCTTAAGCGGTAATTTAATGTCATTACTTTCACATATGGAGGAATAACAAGAACTTTACATGTATTTTTCTAATATTTTTTACGCTTCTCAGAGAGATTATTTTAAGAACATAACGGATCCAGTATTACAAAATAATAAATGTTAATCCGTGTCGTTAAAACTTTAACTATAAAATTAATACTTTTAGTCATTACAGTTAAATAAAAATATTATTATATAAAACACTAACAAAGCGAGATGGACACTTATGTGGTTTTGGCCGCTAATGACTGGCATCGTACTCAGTTAGTGGGTGCGTTCACCGTAATTTCGGATGAAATTACTTTATGTTCAGAAGAATCATAAAATCGCATAAATAAAAAATCACTAAACTAATATCTACCTGCCCTTGTTTATCGGGGAGTGCAATAAACTTACAAGTGTCAATGTTCGCGTCAGAAATCAAACATAATATTTGACTGAGTCATTGTTTGTTAAGGAAATATTGCTTTCTAACCCCTTACAGGTTTATATTTAAAATTCATATTTTGCTCGACCGCAGACCGCATTTTTTTATTCTATAGCGGAGAACGGAGCAGTTTGGTCCCCTATATGATAAGAGAACCCCGCCGCCCATGAATAACCGCGCCACAGTCCGCGCCCTAGTTGTGTTGCCGGCTTTTTACGCCTTCCGCATTTTAAAGACCTCCGATATCCTCACTCACTCTGCGAAACACAGTACAAGTATCGTTTCACGCTTAGTATTCTGTGAGCCCGTGGTATCAGTTCGGATGAGCCGGCCCAATTCATATGGCTCTCACACGGGTGAAAATTTATTCTGAATAGAACGTATCGTTAACTAAACCTACGCAAATCAGGTTAATTGCGAAATATATAATTTAGAAGATAAATATAACACATAATTATTATATAAATTGTCTGAAATAGTGAAAGCACTATATATAAAGAATATTGGGAATCAAAAATCTATATGTATAATATCGAAAAATCTTTTGTTCCTCAATAAATGACAGGAAATCAATAAGTTTTTGAGTTCCTTGTCTATTTGTCTGCTACTATTAATACTAAAAAAAAAAGTTTTTAGTTTGTAACATCATCATCATCCTCATTTCAGCTGTAGGACGTCCACTGCTAGACATAGGCCTCTCCTTTGAACCTCCATGCATATCTGTCGAAGGCGACTAAGTCGTTTATATACCTATAAAGTATTTAACCTAAATGTCGTTTATGTCTTTAGTTTATACACTTATGCGTAATAATAAAAACAAACATAGGTTTTTAAGAAGTCATTTAAATTCGGATTTTATTCAGCTACGTTTTCCAGTCACCAAAGTACATATTACAAATACCGCTATTACCCCTAACCTACAAATCAGTACCGGTGTTGTCGATACGGCTGTCAACACTTTATTCAAACAAATATCATTGTACTGTTATTGTGCCATACTGATGAATGATCCTTAACATCTGTGCTGAATGTGAGCGTGACGTAGCTTTACAGTTAAGTATAATATATAATTTCAAGCCAATTTTATATATTAAAATATACAATATTTGTGTCCTCTTTTCTTGATTTGTTAGAAAATTAAATTTAATAGATTACCCTTTCAAATTTACTTATTCACATTGGTTAAATTTGCGCTCATTGGTGCTTTTGCGTTTGGAAGTATTACCCTTTTTTACATGAAGTGTTAAAAAGTGTAGTGTTAATTTTAAGAAAATAACAATTTTACTAATAATTTTGCTTTAAATTTAATGTTTATAATTATATTATTTATACAGTAAAGAAAAAAATTCATAATTAACAGAATATTGCTAAATTTTAATTAAGAAAACTTATTAAAACATAATATTATATTTTTTTAAAAAATCCAACAATTTTTCTAATTTTTTCACATACGAGTATGTAGGTATGTAAGGAAACTAGTATTTTTTCATTTGAATTTTGCCGCATTTTTGCTATGAACGAAATTTCATTCTGTTTAAACTTATATTAAAAGTGATATTAGACAAAGAAATTATAGAAGATTATGATCTTTGTTTACAAAGCAACAACAAGTTAATCATTTATTATAATTAATAAAAGGTATGCATGGATGGTGATCGCCTCCGACAGGTATGCATGGAGGTCTAAAGGGGATATATGTCCATCAGTAGACGTCCTACAGCTGAAATTATGATAATGATATAAGATCTTATATGAATATAATATATATAATAAAATAATAGTATTATCTAATAAAATCGTGTAATTATACGTGGGGCCAGATAATAGACGAAAAAATAGAGTAGGAGTATTGTACAGGAACTTAATGATAGAGAAATTTAATTGCAATTATTATGCCTAAACTACGCAATTAATTACGCACTAAATGTACTTCAGAAATAATACATTGTACTTTCTATTTATTAAATAGAATAGATTAAAATGAATTTAAAGTAATGTTTTATCACGATCTGAGTCGATTTATTATTGAATGAAAGGTATTGAACACTTATATGTAACACTTCGCGCATTCGTAAATTAATATCTAATGAAGTGAATAGAAAATGTTACTCATTACGTTGAGTTTATAATGGCAGATAGTTAGTTTAACGTGAACGCGAACCATTGTTTTAACTTCGGTCAAGGGCGCGTGTTTATTAATGAGCTGCCATGTTTTATCAATCAAATAGACAATTACTTTCTTATGATATATTGAATATTGTTTGTCAGTATACATTAGTTTTTTAATTATCTATGGGTGCATATTGCATTGGAGATCTATCGGTGCAAATAATCACTTTTCACGAAACACAAAGTATTGATTAAAATGATTTCTAGTGTTTTTAATGAAACCCTCTCCCCCAGCCCTTGCAGAACCAAGGGTGCGGTCATAGGACCGTATCTACCACTAAAAGGACAGCCTTTTAGGGTTCGATACGCTCTTTTTATTAAAAGTTGTATTGGTTTTGAAATATCTTTGCTATTAAGTTAAAAAATTGTCAAAAATTGATTAATTCACAAAATCGAGTTACTTTCAAGAAATTTAACTGATGCGATGTTATGAACTCAACATGTATAAAGAGATAATATTATTAATTAGTGTTCAAATATAGTTTTCAATAGAATCTACAGTAATCTTTTATTATTTTTTTTAGGAATTAGTGTCCAAAAGTGGGTGACTTTTTTAAACCAGATGTTTTAAATTAAGTTTTCTCGAACAAAAATACCTTATAAGTCTTCTAGAGAATATTAAATATGATCTTAAATTTGTGTAACTTTTCAACTCATTCCCAGTGCCAGTGCTTCCGTTAGTGATTCAAGAATTTTGTACTCTGGTTTCAACACCTAACCTCTATTGAAAAAGAAATCACATTGTAGCAATTAAAAATGCCAATAATCAGTTCAAGGCTTCCAAATGCATGATGAATTGTAATTAAGCAAGTATTTAAACTTTTTAAGTATTTTAACAATTCCATGAACTTTTATTAATATTATCGGATACATTCTTATATTGGGTAAAACTAAAGGCAATAGTTACGTTCGTGTTGTTATACAAAATAATGATGCGATTATTAGACAAAGATGATCTGTGAGTGTCTAAGAAATATAGTAAGTTAAAATTCTTATTTAAAAATATCGAAACACCTCTGAAACTTGAAGTTTCGTGAACAAAAATTATATACTGATCGTTAACTTTGAATATCATAGGGAAGGTTTAGAAAATATTAATATTTTATTGGTATGTAGGAGTATATATATATATAATATAATATTATATAAAATATATATATATATTTCGCTTGAATATAATCTTATATC
Source organism: Delias oraia (assembly GCA_018230265.1). Classification (NCBI taxonomy): domain Eukaryota; kingdom Metazoa; phylum Arthropoda; class Insecta; order Lepidoptera; family Pieridae; genus Delias; species Delias oraia. The sequence goes on along the minus strand of DWCF01006934.1, from coordinate 4,574 downwards.
AAATATACTAAAGATCTACTAAGAATTAGGAAAAACAAACATTTTATAACCTATTAAAAACGTCAATGCTTAAAACGGTGGGACGAATAAATAATAACCAGAAGCTACCGATACCCGCATTAAAACAGCGTGATTATTGAAATATAGAGGTCGTATAAGCATTAAAGATATTCGTGCAACATGTACAACCTTCTCCAAAATTAAACCATTATTCGCCATGGCATAACCTATTTTGATGATTCGGCTATTCCAATTAGTTTCGACCTTTTTCAACCTTACATGGGTTGAATTGAAGTATCTTTGGAACGGTGAGGCGTGATCTCCGCGGCATTCGGATCTGCATGACCTATACTTACCCTGTATTTTGTAACATTAAACTAACAATCGACTGAATCGCTGTATCTGTTGTTATATGAATAATAGCTGTCGTATTAAGCACTGTGATATTGAGAAATAGCTGTTACACGCCCCCATCTTAAGATGTTTTCATAATAAGATAACTGAATCCTTGAATTACCTTTCAGAATTTTACGTTGTTAAGACAAATATATAAATCTTTTTATTAAAATCCATATATTATTATAATAATCACACTTAATAATTCACAGATAATATTAAATATTAAAATATACCGTACTAATTTATTATTTAAAAAGAAATCAAATAGTTACCAAACTTAAACAACCAAGTTGTGAATTTCTGATAATGCTTGATTAGGAACGCAACGGTGATGGGAAAATGAAAGTTTCTGCCAAATAGTTACAAAACAGACAAATATTACAAAAATGAAATAATAACTGCCTTGTGAATGATTTGTGTGATTAATGCATTTTTAAAAAGAACAATCCGTTCCCAGAATTAAGTCTTTCCCAAGGCTCCCTTCTAGATTATCACACCAGATAATGGGACGTTACGTGCTTTGGATTTGTTAAATACATAATTAAACGATAACTATGTATTGTAAAAATATAATAGGAATATTAATAAAATGCAAATATGATTAGAAATCTTATAAAAGTGAAAGTAATTCGGAACCACAGATAATATTAGTTATTTTTAACAGCTGATTTTCAATAACATTCGGTCCTGTTAATTCGTTATCTGTGGCGATTTCAATTTAACAGTGGTGATAAAAATCAAAAACGCCAAATTCACAGCATACAAATATATTTTATCAAACAAAACGATTAAATACATATAATTGAACTAGATAATAGTTTTAATGTTAAAAATGCAGTCTTCACGGTGTTGTAATTCATTGTTTTTATCAACGCATCAAAGCATAACGTATTTTCAATGTTGCAAATTTATTATTTCATAGTTCACTACAACCTTGAGTGTTGTATCAACTTATATATAATTAAAATAGCTGTAAAGTAGGAATATTTTAAAATATTTATTGCAAATTTCTGTTTATGTTATAATTTCTATATTTTATAGCTATCTTTATTTACCTACTTTTTTATATAGTATAGCGGACAACGGAGTAGGTGGGTCTCCTATATGGTAAGAGAACACCGCCGCGCATAGTCAACCGCGCCACAGTCTGCGCATTGGTTGTGTTGCCGACGTTTTACCCCACTTAAGCGGCATTTCTGAAGGGCCTCCGATATCCTCACTCACTCAGCGAACCACAAAACAATTACCTTTTCACGTTGAGTATTCTGTGAGCCCATGGTATCACTTCGGCCGAGCCGGCCTAATTTGTGCGTCCACATATGCTTCAGCATGGCTCTGCCACGGGTGAGACAAACAAACAAACCTATATTTAATTAGTTTTGTTTTAATTCATATCATAACTTAATAATAATAAATTTATTTGAAGTTAAAGTAACAGTTTTATTTGCTTAAAAACTACCGTTTTCTGCTAGAGACAGTTATAACATTACTGGGAATGGTTGACGTCCGTTGGAAGAAAACTGATGTATTTCAGCAAGCCACAGTCATGAGATGTTAAAATCTAAGCAATAGTTTCATTGGTAAAAAATTGTAGCGGTCTTTTTATTCACTCACACAACGGAAATCAAATTCAAGTCTTTAACGGGCCTCAATATTTTGGCACGTATGATACCATCTTATTTTATATATTCCAAATATAATATAATAATATATAATTAGTAATTATATCATATACTTCCAAAAGAGAATATTATTTGAGTCTACGTAAAGACCGTAAATAGACCGTCAAACGTCAAACACATTGAAATATATGCCATCACGTCTTGAACAAACTTACTTTTCTTTTAACCATGTCTCTCACCGCAAGCATAGGTAAAATATATGTTTTTGCGCATTGAGTTGGCTACTTCAATATGCAAACAAATATTATATTGTTACGATATAGCTATATAAGAAGTACTTCAAACACGTTTTGTTGCGTTTTTTCTTTTTTTTTGTTCTTATAAAGTTTGCGACCTAGCAGAACTAACCTACAAACATAGATTTTATTAGGTAATACTTTGCAATTTTTGAATTTAAAAAATAACTTCTTTCAATTAATATCATTTTTTATGTTAATATCATTTTAACCACGCCACAGTCCGCGCATTGGTTGTGTTGCCGGCTTTTTCCGCCGCCTATCCGGAATTTTTCTTAAAGACCACCGATATCATCACTCAATCAGTGAAGTACCGTTTCAAGTACAACTACCATTTCACACTGAGTATTTTGTGAGTTCGTGGTGTCATTTTGGACGAGCCGGTACAATTAGTGGGTTATCATATGCTTCAGCAAGTCTCACCCACGGGTGATTCAGGCAGTAAATATAATTCTAAATAATGATGAATTTACTAAATTATTCAACTCTAAAAAGTTTAATGTGAAAGCATTAAAAAATATGATATTTAATACAAAAGCAGGTATTAAATTATCTTGACATCTATGTTTGGATGAATAGAGGAATGATGATGAGTAATGTATTCTTAACCTTTCTTTAGCCTGACATTCAAATACTCCTTTATGTAAATTAAATGTGTATTAACGAGATGTTAGAAAGTTGTCTGTAATTTGAATAGCGTCTACTGTTATTAATTATAATAATCATGACGATCAATTTTATCTAATCATACATAATGATATTTCACAAAAATAATGAAAGTTGAAAGATACACCAAAGCTATCATAGAAGAGTAGCAATTATTTCAAGAAATGTGCACGTAATTTTTAGGAGTCTGGTGAGCGAGCGTTCTTGTAAGTTTCTGTGCAGTACGGCTCTGAATATCGCGCCCACAATGTATAAAATATATAACTTATTCGGACCTCGACATTGGCCGGGCGAGTATCCTAAAATTCTCTTACCCTGGGAAGCTAAGCTGAAGTATATAATGACGCACTAATTCGACCACCTCGTTTTCGGGTTCACAGAATACCCGCCTGAAATAACACTTGCACTATTTCGCTGAGTAAGTTGAGGATATCGGAGCTCCTTTCAAATATTGTGGCTGGGCGGCGATGATATCTTATCATAGAGAAGTATCATCTGCTCTATTGGCCGCTGTAGAAAGAATAAAACGTAATGTATTATAATTAAAATAAGAATTCAATATTTTCTAGTAAAATTAGTAGATTAAATTTCTATCTTTATTAAGAGTAAGTAAAATAATTGTTTATATAGCCGATTTATATAGCAATTGCGCCTAGGGATCTAAAATATTGTTTATCTAATAACATAAACGATTACTTAATATGGCTTATAGTTTTTGATATAGCTAATATATATTTTTTTAATTCAAGATAAACATTTAATTGTATGTGAAATTATAAAAGACAGAGCTCTCTTTTCCAGTGGGCACGTTAGGGCTCAGCAAGTGCTCAGATCTTCGTGATCGCGGGCTCCCGTGAGATTAATGTTATTTCTCTACTAAAAAAATAGTGTTCTGTCAAAGTCATAGGGGTCCCATTATCCTCATGCCCAGGGTCTCCAATAGGTTAACACAGCTCTGAAAATAGATCAAATTTATATTATTCAAATCAAGTAGGCTCTTCAATCATTTATATAAATATATTTGTATCCTTAAAAAGGTTTCTTAGAGCCGTATTTTTTAATATATCATTTAAAGAGATAAATCCAAACAATAATATAAAAGTATCTTGAACAATATTAATTTTTGTTCTTACTCATAAAACTTTCTTATAATGTTAATATTTTCTTATGAACAATGTGAAAAGTAAATTTGATATCACGGAAATATATCTTCGGAGATAAATACAGCTGCGGTAACATCTTGTGTCTCGATGCAAACCACAGAAAATAAACTGAAGCCTTATTCACGATATTGTCCAGTGTGGCGTGGTGTGTGATAAAAGCCTACTTTACCATAGAGTCCAAAAAACGTAGTCTCACAGATAAAATATCGGCTTGGTAGATAAATTAAAGATAGATGACATGTAGGCACCAAATAGTATTTATAAGATAAAAAAACATCATGCGAATTAACAATTACACACGAAATTATCACGATTATCACGAACAATTAACTTAATATTTTGTTTACACCACTAGTGGCAATCGAGCAGGAGGCTCACCTAGGGCAAGTGGTCCTCCGCCCATGGACACCTCCAGCCCTTGCAGAGCC
>DWCF01006933.1:0-11529 GCA_018230265.1 Delias oraia | reverse complement strand
TACAGTTTATAATTGTATTGTGCAAACATGACAATATTTAATAGAAACATGTAAGTCAGACTCGGTGGGTAGTGTAGTGGGCAGAACAACGTCTGCCGAGTATACTAGTATAATATATAAAGCTTAATATATTCTATTTCGCTTTTAATCTATATTTATGATTTGATTTTAAGCAGAATAATACAACACGAAAAATGTCATTCTATATCTAAATGTGAAATCTATTATAAACCTAGCTTTTTCTTGAAAAGACAAAGGACTCTTATTGCTTTCTCTACAATTACAATCACTTGTCTGATTTTATGTCCGCTATATTCAAAGGGCTATGCTAGAAACCGCTAACTAGTTGGACGTTGAGTGATGCTTTTCAGTCAACATTAGACCTAGTCATTCAATTGGATATCGTCACTTAATGAGCGAGCTAGTTATTGGATCAAATAGTAGAACCTACCAGATGACTGCCACATATGTATGTATACCTATAGGTTTTTGTTCTACACTAAGTTAACTAAGAGGAACTGAAAGTTTAAACAACTCCTCCACACTGTAGAACACCTCCAGCAATAAACATTGGTTTACTTTGTACCTATTTAAATATTGGGGTGGAAGCTGCTTTCTTAACCGCCTCGGGCAGTCTCCCGAAGACCACAGAGCTCATAATATTCACGGACAGTTCGGATATACTCAATTGTGTTGGGTATAATCAATAAATACTGAAATCTGTCACTAAGCAATGCGTGAGTCTTATTTGTGCCGCGTCGCTAGATCTGGTTCAAATAAATGATTTGAGATAAAATGGTATCTGATATACAAATTCGCAGGGCAGAGCCAGTATCTTAAGCTCTCTGAACACGAGACATCATCCGGTACACCAATAGCACGTCCAGCTGCTCACCTCTACATGAAAAACACACGTTGTGAATAGGCTCTACGCGACCTCAGCCTCGTGCCGTACGTGATGGAATTGTGAACAGAACCGAACAACGTCATGCGACGCTGTCATAGCTAACATACACAACGCTAAGCATGCACATCAGAGTTTTGCGTACAGCTCGTCTTTGTGGGTGTCCCATTTTTATCGGCCTCCGTTAATCACCTTCAAATTGATCACAAAGAGTAGAGTTGCCCCTCCCAGAATACGAATGGTAAGGATAGAGCAACTGGAGAGAAAGGGGAAAGATTGGGTTGCTAAAAAGAGAAGAAAGGAGGAATTGTGCTTCCGGAAGTCCTACTCACCGTACGAAATGTGAGAACCAAATGAAAAGCAAATTGCCCCAATTCATGCTGTATTATTATTATTAAAAATGTCAATTGTCAAAATTAACGTAAATAGTAAATACCGGAGTATTATTATAATTTAAATAGTTTTCCAGTAGTAATAGCACATGTAAAAAGATTTTGAAATATTTTCCGACTATATCGATTGCCTCTTAACATTTAATTCAAAATCATCTTAAGAATAACAATTATTTTACGGCTTATGGTTCCTCGTATAAAATATGTAAGTAAATAATGATCCATAAAAGATTTTTTCTTAGCAATGTAAATTCTAATTCAATCGAATTAATAATTAAATCAAGGTTGTTTCAATAAACAAGTTTTAAATATTGATAAATTTTTTATTACAGGATCATGCTAAGGATAGCCCAAGGTTTTCGTTGTTCTCGGACCCTGAGGTTGCCATCCCGATTGTTGGACTCTTCTAAAGCTTGTGCTATAAATTCCAGATATTTAAAAACTCTGACAAGGAATAATATTACAAATTATAGGGTAAATATTCAACGTTTATTAAAATAAATTTAGATAGTTTTATAAGAATATTTAAATAAAAACACATTTTTTCTCAGATCCATTTATATTACACTTACAACCCCCAATAAGAATTTCTACAATAGATTCTAATGAGAACTAAAGAAACTTAATATTTTATTTTCTGAGACTTCAGATATGTATGATAGATGTATATATTTTCAGGTCAATAATATAATAAGAAGCAATGGTCTAGTGGCCAGGTTTTGTAGTTCATCTCCGAAACCGAAAACACCTAAAGCTGTTGGTTATTGGTTACTAGGATGTAGTGGGATGGTGTTCACTGCTGTAGTGTTAGGTGTGGCAAGTGGTTATTTGATTCTTCTTTATAGTGTCCATTATGTTGTTAATGTAGTTGTTAAGACAACAAATGGTACCAAGTAACTGTCAGTCTATAAAAATAGATTTTTAAAATTCAGTAGCATGTTACTAATCTTCATTTATTTCTATATTGCACTATGGATTGTTTAAATAGTGTTTCTAAGATAGAATGGCAAAAGAAATAAAGAGAACTCAATATAAAATATGTTTTATTTATTACCTGTTAAATTTGTATTTATTATACAGACACATTTGATACAGATATAATGTATAGTTGAATTATATTTTCTAGGGGGAGTTACTAGGCTGACTGAGTCAGGTTTGTCTATGGTCACATGGAAGTTACTTGGTGAGAAGCTGCCCATCACTGAAGAGGATTGGCAACGTGAATTTGAGACCTACCAACAATTTCCTGAATATAAATTGTAAGTTTTATGTTTTTTGTATTATACAAAACAGAATATTAATAATTTTAGTTTACTTAATGTAATATTATTCATATTACAATATATTTAATTTTTAGAAAAAATAACATTTTAAACTGTGTCTATATAAAATATATATCTAAGTGATTTTGTGCATTTTCACCAGTAAAATAAACGTTTCCACCTTGAATGCAATGTTAGGGAATTGTCTGTTGATGAGATATTAGTTGCATAAGAATGGCCCATGAAATGGATTTATTTTGATTAATGATTTTGCTCGATGTAACTTGCCTAACGGAGATTTTGCCGAGGCCCACGTCGAGCTTCTTTAAGTCCTTCATTTTTAGTAGTAGCAGTCACGTATGCTTTGTCTGTTTTATTGGCGCCGCAACTAAGTAGATTGGCTGACATAAATTGTGTTGCAGCAAGAACATGCACATGACCGTGTCGGAGTTCAAATGGATCTGGTGGATGGAGTTTGCGCACCGCACATGGGGCCGGGCCATTGGCGCTGCTGTCTTCCTGCCGGCCGCCTTCTTTTGGCTCCGAGGGCACCTCGACAGGCCTATGAAGGCGAGGGTGGCCGCCTACTGCCTGCTTGTGGGGGCTCAGGTTTGAGTTTGCCAATCTGACATTTTTAAGAGCTAGAGATCAATGTCTTTCTAAATTAATTTTTTATACAATTGAATCAGAGCGAAAGATCTATTCGAATCTCGTTTTCAAAACCAGGGCCTGATGGGCTGGTACATGGTGAAGTCTGGCCTAGAAGACCGCTTCGAAGGCCCCGCTGACGTACCCCGCGTGTCGCAATATCGGCTGGCTGCGCATCTCGGCCTGGCATTCCTCTTGTACACAGGCCTTCTAGCTGGAGCCCTAAGGGTGCTACGCCCTCCGCCTCCACTGTCTGTCTCGCACCGGGTCGCCGAGCTCGTCAAGTTCACTGCCACCGCGCACTTCGTTAAGGCCATGGCCTTCCTTACCGCTCTCTCAGGTAGCCTTCGCAACAAAGCCAACTCTTACAGCCTGCAAGTAAATAGATCATTGCCGCCCATGGACACCGCGTGGGAGCTCGCCGGGTTTTGTTGCTTTTAGCAAAGAGTCTTTTCTAATATGTTAGAGGTCATGAGTCGTGTCTGTCTATTTGTATGAGTTATGGCTGAGAAAAAAAAATCAAATTGTATTATTATTAATTTTTATATCCAACGCCAGAATTATATACACTACATTAAAATTTGATTGATTTTCAGAGTGATCCGTAAACATATAATGAATATATCCTGTAGTTAAGTGGCGGGTTAGCACAAAAGCTGGGCAGTGCGAGTCCAGAATGGGCGAACGCGGGACAATGCTAGCAACTCGTCAACAACAGCTCCAACTTGAGACGTGTTTTTGATTGATTTGACAGGCGCGTTCGTGGCGGGACTAGACGCCGGCTTGGTGTATAACTCTTTCCCGAAGATGGGTGATCGGTGGGTGCCCGAGGACGCGTGGGCGCTGACGCCGAAGTTTCGCAACTTCACCGAGAACCCGACGACCGTGCAGCTGGACCACCGGGTACTGGGCACGGCCACCCTGGCGGCGGCCACCGTGCTGGGGCTGGTGGCGCGGAGAACGCCGCTCTCGCCGGCTGCAGCGCGACTCGCCCGTGCCCTGCCGGCCATGGCCTGGCTGCAGGTGACGCTGGGCGTTCTCACCTTGCTGCATTACGTGCCGACGCCACTCGCCGCCACGCACCAGTCGGGCTCGCTGCTGCTGCTCACACTGGCCGTCTGGCTCACGCACGAGGTCAAGCTGCTTAAGTACATCCCCAAGTAGGCTACACCGAGCCGACTCTTCGGTGTCTTGCTTTCGCTTAGCTATGAACGAATTAGCGTTTCAGTTAGTGTTGTAGGGTAAGCCAATTATTTATTTATAAACAAATATTTCGAAAAGCTAGCAACTATGTTTCATTTACTCGCGCTTCTCATACACTTAAAGCAAAAGTAGCTGTTGACAACTAAAGCCCAGTGCTTTCATTGTCAACTCGGCAAGATTGAAGAGCTTAACTCCGGAGATCACAAACTCGTTGCAATATACAATTCGATTAGTTCCGACAGATGAAGGGCTTATAAGAAAAGAGAACAGAATTTTAAAATTTTAATATAGGTTATCTTTTTACAAACTAGTTTCTCTACAATGACGCCGGCCGTGTCGCAAGCTCAAGCGCGGCCGATAATCAAATAGAAAATGTAAATACAATCCGATTGTGCGCTTTAGTGGAGACGAGAGCGGGAGGGTTAGGCCTGTCCTTTTCCCGATTTGCGAGTTCATTATGGCACTTAACGTTGACAACTTGTATTCAGCAGTACTAACATCGATTATGACACAGTGTACAGCTTTTTCAATCTTTAGGAAAACAATACGACTCGAAGTTGGCAGGCCGTCTGACTCACCCTCAGCGAGCAGTTCTCTCATGGGTTAAAAACCGTAACAAAGTTTGCAGTTCGGCCTAGTACCGTAGTTCGTACCATACGAGCAGAAAACAAAACTTGCGTTTTTCCTCGTTAGATAATTTATGGTTCTCGTTTGTAAATATCATAATTATTGTTTGTATATTTATATTGTATTGTATTGTATGCCACGAGATGACCATCGGCTGAATGTGAAGCCAGTGAAGGAGAAATGTCAAAGATCAGGCGCAATTATAGAACACGTTAAATTAAATAATTTCTTTATATACCTTACAATTAATTTCTATGTTTAGATATTGGTCTCTTTATTCACATACACGATACCTATACAATTTATTTATAATATCATGAGCAACTATAGAAAAATGTACACAAGTGTAAACGACATTGGGGCTTTCAGCGGAGTGACAGCTACGTCACGAGAGAGCCTCTGCGTTAAGCCATTGAGTGTGCTATTTAAGGAAAACGCGAGCGAACCTAATAGCACCAAATAGCAAATCTCCAAACGTTGAGATTACCGACAGTTTACGGGAACCTAAAGATAAACGCGCTGAGCGCAGCGCATCCCTGTTGGCACTCGTTCTCCTTCATCAGCGTGGGGGCGGTGAGCATAAGTGCTGATGATTAAGACGAATGCCAATAGCGAGTGATACCGTGTGCCTGAACCTTACATCATACAAATGCATTGAGTAGAAAAATAAACAAGTGGACTATACAGTTCAGAAACAGATACGCCTGTAGTTTTGAGCAACGCGTGCGACTGTTACGAATTGAGAACTACGAGCTGCATATAATTCTAGACAATTCATTCGGCAGTGCAGCTGACCGTTGTAAGAATACAACAGTCGACGCGCCTACAATCAGTATAAATACGGCAGTGAAGATCGCTCAATTCTTTCAAGCTCAACATTAACAAACAAAATGCTATACAATATTAACAAATAATCAGATTAGATGGCTGTCTCTTAGTTTGCGACACTAATAAGCCTTATCACACGAGAACAATAAATTTGACTGAGATTTAATTTAAAAATTATTAGTAATATTCAGCGACAAGTTCCGCTTTTATATTAATTTTTAATATTAACACATTGGTGTAGAGAATCAGTATCAGTAAGGATTTTATATAATCTAGGGACAATCATAATACACAGCGAGGGTTTTTCAGAAGCAGATGAAAATTGGCAACAGCGTGTGCAAACATTTAAGAAATGTTTCCATTGGTTAGACAAGTTTAAGGTGAACAATTTTCAATTCAAATTAAAACAACGGTCAATGATAAAAAAACACAATTATAGACGTCGCTGATCTCTAAATAATATTACAAATGGCCCGTCACTTCCTTGCACCATGTGCCGTCTTTGCTACTTAAACAGGGCAGAACACACTGGGCAGAGCAAGCTACAAGTGCCTAAATCACCCACATTGCTAGCATACAAAAGTACAAACTATTTCAAGACATTTATACATCTCTTTCTGCTAATATACGATATATCGTTAATATTACTTCATTCATATGTACACGTGACTCAAATCATAAGCGATTATTTAATTCTTTACATGATGTTACATTTTTTACCAGTGTTAGCATACTATTATTTGTATTGTTTACAGAAAGATTTGCTCGAGAGACAATTGTTCTGCCAAATGAAGTACAATATGATAATTTGAACATATAGATTTGCTAACAAGTTTTCAGTGATTGTGTACAACTTCTTGCTTTAATATCCAATATTTTCTGAAAAAAAAATTAACAATGTATGATACTTAATTATAAAACAATGTAGAAGCAGTTTGTAACTCAATTCAAAAGTTGTAAGAAAGAATAAGCTTTTATGAAGCCACAAGGCTTTATATATAATACTACATTGAACTTCTTACTACTGCAGACAAAATATTGTTTCATGGTTTACCTGTATATATAACTAGCTAGGAGGGTGTGGATCAGTGCTGACAATGACCTGCACAACATAACCAGCTGTGATCTTGGCCTCTTCAACTAACAGACGGTCACCAAGCAGCTTGCCTCCATAAAACCAGCGTTGTCGCCACACATCAATACCTTCTTGTGCCTGACAAAACATCACAGATAGATTGAATAGAATAATATATTAAAAAGCATCATGGCAATATATTTTGTGACCTAGGTTGTGAAAAATATAATTATCACTTGACAGAAACCATCTTTGACAATAGGACATAAAGTCAATATTTTGAGTTAAGAGAGTAGACCACAGAAAACCCTAGAATATTAGAAATGATCATACATGTAATTTAGCTTTGCAATGTGCAATAGTGTGCTTGGAGCCAACAGATAGTGATAAATCTTTGCAAGTGGTGGACAGTCTTAAGCGCAGAGCCATCTCAGATCCAGCTTCCACAGGTTCTGAGCAATCAGCAGGGGAATCTCTGCCACTTGCTTCTTTCACCATATTTATTGGGGCTGATAAGCAGTAAATTGGCACCTGAAAGGCAATTTCTATATTAAACTTACAGAGATATTATAATTGCTAAATAATGAGTCACTTAATTTTGACATAGAATATTAAAGTGCCTTATTCAGAGTTTGTGGCAAGCCACTTCTCGTTTTACCTCTGTATTATCAATTATTATTATTATACAACACACAAAAACAAATAAAATGAAAAAAAAACTTTAATATGAATGTGCAGATGGTATTAGGCAAATCTGCTTAAAAATATTCAGTCCGCCTAAACACTTTCTGTTTAGTGCCTTGATGTATTTATCACTATAAATAATATAATGAAGAATAATACTTCTATACAATTATATAGGTCTATCTGCATACAACAATGGGTGTGTCAGCTAGATAAATATAAATCTTAAAACATTCTGATTGGACTTGATACTCAAATCATATCAATTGAATTTATATCAAAATTGACCATTACCAAGAGGTTATTATAAAAATACGAACCTGATACCTGGTACCCCACTCATCATAACACTCTGTGAGATATCCGTTTGGAACAGAAACACTAGCACCATCTAAAATTGCTTGTGCAAGCTGAAAGTCCATGGCTTCTGCAGCCACGGCAGCGGCACGCAGTGCGTCCCAAATTTCTTTACGACCCTCAAACGCCGGGGCTGTATCCCAGAATTCATCCCGTTTACTTCTGAGTTGTCCTTCTGTTAATGGCACATCAGATTTCCATCTGATAGTCTCATGGCACAATGACTGATTCTTACGTAAACCACCTAAAATTAACTTTTGCTTTAAATAATTAATAATAGGAATCTTAAATTCCACGGCGACAAATTTGCTCACGTACCTGAGTTTGGTCGAGATACCGTTCCTGAAGATTCCTCTATCGGCCCACTTCTGCTTCTTGTAATTCCAATGCATCCACCCATTGTTATCACATTCTATTTTGGCCTGTTTCAATAACATTTAATAACACATTTGGGTAAAATTCAATAACATTTTATCGGTCATCGTCCATCAATGTTCCATTTAAAGAGTATATATTATAAAACATAAATATTCAATAGTCTGTAAATTGTAATATGGCTTCATTTATGTCAACACTATGGATGTTTGAACAGACTACAAGAAATTAAAAAAGAATTTCCAGTCACATTAAGCATACTTTAGTAAGATTCTGTAAATTAAATTGTATGACTTTCTAAAAACTATATATATATGATTTAGCTATAATGTGTAAGATTCGTGAAATTTTAAGTAATCTGTCGGCAATGTGAAAATTTATAACAAAGTGTTATAATTCAGTGCATCGGTATGAATAGAAGCTATTCCGCGCGCCCACACTATCGCTTATCGCAGTTTATCGCGATAAAGCTGTCAGAATCGTAGTCACTCACTCATTTCAAAAAAAACTGAAGAAACGATTAGTAAAGTTTGGAAAAGAATCAGGATGGGACAGGATCAAAAAAGCTAGTACTCAAGGCTTAATACAATTAAAGAAAAATAATATGAAGGTGTTACAATAGTAAATCTTAAAGCATAGTTATTATATTATTAACGTAAGCTTTAAGCTTTAAAGGCTCTATTACAAGGAAATTATTAAAAATATAAATATGGATTAATATTTTAGGAAATAGAAACGAACAACTACATCAGCGCTATCTATTTTTTGGTCCTTATTTAAACCACCTCAACTATCGAGAACTTGTTGTAATCCTTTTTTTATTATTTGATCATAAATAGATACTTTATTATATTTGTATATATTATACAATACAACTGATATATTTTAAATATGTCTAAAGAAAAATTATTGATACATCACCATAGGATAGAAGTGGTATGTTATAGTTACCATTTATCTTTTATAATTTATATTAATATTTGAAATTTCTGTTAAGTGAAAATAAATATAATAATACATTGAGATTTGAACCACTTTCACATTGTATTTTTCTCTCTAATGTTTAAGAATATTTCAGGTAGATTCAACAGCATACTATGTACCAGAATTTTTATCTGAGGCTGAGGAAAAAAATATTCTAAATAATATTTATGCAACACCAAAACCAAAATGGACACAATTGTTGAATAGGAGATTACAAAACTGGGGTGGAATACCACACAACAAAGGCATGATAGCTGAAACTATTCCAGTTTGGCTTGAGTATTACCTTCAAAAGATAAATAATTTCAATATAATGGGTGGAAATAAGCCAAATCATGTATTAGTCAATGAATATACTCCTGGACAAGGTATTTTGCCCCATCTAGATGGATCTTTATTCTATCCAACTATAACTACTATATCTGTAGCTTCACATATTATTCTAAACTTCTATGAACCACTTTCATTAGATGAAAATGCTTTGAAACCTGCATTTTCATTTCTTTTAGAGCCAAGAAGCCTTTTAATTCTACAAGACAAATTATTTAACTACTACTTGCATGGTATAGAAGAGACAAAGGAAGACATTATCAACAACTCTGTAGTGAACTTAGAAATGTGTTCAAAGAAATATGGCATAGGTTTAAAGCTTACACGTGATACTAGATTTTCATTAACTATACGACATGTTCCGAAAACAACTTCATTTAAGATTAATGTTGGCAAATGCTAGGATTTGTATATATTTAGATAGGTAAGATATTTGTGCAACATTTCTAAATAAATTATGATAGTATGTGTTATTCAAAACAGCAGTAGTTGAAGAAGAACCTTTGTGGCCTAAGTTCGGCTCTAAAGCAGATGGTGACTGGCATGAGACAGAAAATTATATTGTTGCTAGTAATTGTAAAACACATCAAAGCCGTGATACAGTAAATATATATGATTGACTTAGTTTCTATTTGTGTAAAGAACAGTGAAAACTTTACTAGATTTTGCTGTCGCCTAGGCCCTAGTAAATAGAAAGACTAATATATTTATATTGCCCATGAAGATTTTTTTAATCAGATTGTATCCTACTCAATATCCATGTCCTAAATATTTGACCTCATCTATTTTGGCTTTTTAATGTTTTAGGAGAAGTGCATCTTAATATTATGTTAAAAAAATTATAGCAAGGGAAATTTGTTAATATTATTTGAAAGTAATTAAAATTATATATCTTATACATATATTATATTTCAATTATAACATATTATGTTTTCACCAGCCAAAATCAAATAGGTCTTCAATAAAAGCTGAGTTGAAAATAATACATGAAAAAACTGTTTTGCATTACAACAAAACAAATGTTATTTATGAGAAGAAACAACGTTGTAGCAAGTGTTTGTTAGTGTCTGGTGGACAGTGAGGCGACATCTACAACTTTGAGAGCCTCGTAGCCAGGTGGTTCAATAGGTCTACCACGCATTTGAATGCAGGTCCGGACAATTTTAAATTATTCGATCTCTGGAAGGCTGGACAATGGCCAGGCGAGTGTCTTAATACTGTCACACTAGTGGGAGAGCCATGCTGAAGCATATGCGGACGCACTAATTGAGCCTGCACGTCCGAAGTGATACCACGGGCTCACAGAATATTCAACGTGAAACAGTACTTGCACTGTGTTTCGCTGAGTGAGTGAGCCCTTAAAAATGCCTTATGTCATAAGTTGCGTAAAAAGCCGGCAAGACAACCAATGCGCAGACTGGCGCGGTTGTCCATGGCCAGCGGTATTCCATATAGTAGACCCACCTGCTCCGTCGTCCGCTATACTATAAAAAAATGGAAGACGCGTTCTCTGTATAAGAACGAAAATATACATCATCTAAGTACGAATGCGAAGAGGATAAAGGGTTTCAATGTGTAAGAAGAGAACTGTGAAGCAGCTTCTTCAACCAATGCTGTTTTGCTTCTCATAAATAACATCTCTTTTGTTGAAATGCCAAACAGTTGGTTTAATGCTTTTTTAACTAAATTCAACAATAAAATATGGTTGTAGTGTTATTCCCATGTTTATCATCATCATCAGCCTATTCAAGTCCAGTGCTGGACATAGGCCTCCCCCAATGACGCCCACCTGTTGCGATCTTGAGCGATCTGGATCCAGCGGTTGCCCGCGACCTTCGTGAGATCGTCTTTAAATCGTGT
>DWCF01006932.1:0-11531 GCA_018230265.1 Delias oraia | reverse complement strand
TCATCAGCCCATTCAAATCCACTGCTGGACATAGGCCTCCCCCAAAGACGCCCACCCGTTACGATCCTCAGCGATCTGGATTAATATTGTTTAATATTAAAATAATTAAAGCAGTTATATCTAATGGGTAAGCTATTATATAATTTTTTTGACATCAACATTTGTAATTAAATCACAACAAAATTTATCCAGGGATCGTTAATTCCTTTAATAGTTAAATGATTTTTGATTTTTTTTTATAGTATAGCGGACACCGGATGAGATATATGGTAAGAGAACAACGACGCCCATGAACAACCGTGCCACAGTCCGCGCATAGGTTTTGCCGGCTTGTTACCCCTTTTAAGCTACATTTTAAAGTAGTTGGTACTTTATGATTTTATTCGCAGGAAATAGACGAACTACAGGATATCCGCTTGAATCTCTTGCATCGGCAACAGAGTGAGAAGAGAGAGAAGCAGACGAGCAGAGTGGGGAAGAAGCTAACGAAGCTGTGGGCGTACAAGAAAGCAGAGATGGAGAGGAAGATCGATCACATTAGGCAAACTCGTGACAGAGGTTGATAGCCCTAAATCTTCGTATATCCTACTAAAAGGGGTGTTTGGAACTCTTTTACGCAAAAACTAATGAATAAATATTAATTAATTTTACGATAATATAGCTTATTCATTAGAATAACATATAGGCTATAAAAACATCAAAATATTACGATAAATGTCATGTAAGTATAAAAATCAGATCAGCTGCCAGCAGAGGTATTTCCAAACCAATAAGGCTTCGAGAAAAGAGCGTACACATTCGTTAAAGGCCGACCATGCGCCCGCGGCTCTGAAAGAGTTACGGGTGTCCATGGGCGGAGGACCGATTGCCCTAGGTGATCCTCCAGCTCGTTTAACACCAATTGTATTTTAAAAAAAAGTATACAATATGTATCATTTGCGAACAATTCTGTCAAAACCGTTCGAAATAGAAAAATGGTATGGCGGACAACGGAGCAGGTGGGTCTCCTATATAGTAAGAGAGCACCGTCGTCCATGAACAATCGCGCCACAGTCCGCGCATTGGTTATGTTGCCGGCTTTATACGCCGCTTAAGCGTCATTCTTAGCACCGTTTCAATTATAACTACCATTGCATGCTGATATTCTGTGAGCACTGGCCTATCAAGCCCATCCAGAGACTGAATAAATTAAATTATAATTGTCCAGACCGGGCTACGGAACCGATACCTCTCGCTTCACGGTAGACCTATTAAACCACTTAGCTACGAGCCTCTCAAAATACACTAATATAAAAAAATTGTGTCTGTGAAATTTGGGATAACCTCTGGATCTACTGGATGTCGTTACAAGTAGTCATAATTTGCAGAGATGCGAAAGCTAAGAACCACACACAGTATTGGCGGTCGTGTGGGTCTGGTTGAGCAAAAGCGAGCAGCCCGTGGTGGTGGGGATCCAGTTGCGGCTGCCGTTGATCCCACGTCGGATCTGCTCGCCCCACGCGCCAGACACGGCTACCAGGCGAAGCGACGCCATGCTGAGATTGTCTATGATCCCAATTTACTCTGTAAGGTCTTTGGATATATTCTTTTGGAATATTTTTTATGCGAATGATAGCAACCTTCTCAGTGTTAGCGTTCCTCTGCCTTATTTACTATAGTAAATAAGGGTCTAGACTACAGTCTATTAAGATACTATTAAGATAAGATGATACTATTAAGATTCTAGTGTTTATGCGACTTGGAGCTTTCAAAAAAAGTGCTTACTTGTCTCGAAAAGGCCGACAACGCAGCTGAAGCTTTTCGCCCGTGGTAAAACTATGCTGAAGCATATGCTGTTACACTTGGGCCGGCTCGTTCGAATTGATATCACGGGCTCACAGATGGTCAGCGTGAAACGGTACTTGTACTGTGTATCGCAAAGTGAGTGAGGATATCGAAAGCCCTTAAAAATGCGTAAAACGCTGCGTAAAAATCCGGCATCACAACCAATGCGCGGACTGTGGTGCGGTTGTCCATGGGTGGTGGTGTTCTCTTACCATATAGGAGACCCAACTGCTCCTGAATAAAAAAATAGGTGAACCTCCTTCTACTTTACCAGTCGATTTATATTTAAAAAGAAATTCTTAATATTTTTATCTATATTAGTGGTCCATCGCCACCTGTAGCCGCAGCAATGCCGCGGTTATGTTGATGGCCCTTAAGCGATAATTTATACTGAGAAATCTCCCCTAATTCTTATATTCGCTAAAGTGGTAAATTATAGTTTTTTAAATTTTAGTTTTACCTGTTGTGAATATAATTATTGTTATATAGCATTAGAAGACCACTTGGCAGTGGCAGAACCTCCAGGGTGGCTTGACCAGTGCGGCCAGAACTTGTCAAAGACTTGTTCTGGCCATCACCTGCCAAGGGACACCACGCAGCTCTGTGAACGGGAGACGAAATGGAGTGAAGAGTTTCTCGAGAGTCTGCATAATGATCTTAAGAGTGAGTACTTTGTCCGATGTAGGATGATAATTTTGATAACTCAATAAAAGCCACTCCTTTTAGTCGTTTCTAGAGAAATTTTCACCTCGTTTAACAGAATACTCAGCGTGAAACGGTACTAGTTTTGCTGACTGAGTGAGGTTATCAGAAGTAGTTGAAGTTATTCCACTTAAACGGCATAAAAAGCCGGCAACTCAACCAAAGCGTCGACTATAGCTGGATTGTCTAAGGACGGCTCGTTATCTTACCATATAGGAGACCCATTCCGTTGTCCGCTATAATATAAAAAAAGAAGACTGTATTTTTTGCATTATAAAGTTTAGATTTTAAATAAAAATGTTTTTATTGTATATCAAGCCCATGGACATCCGCACCGCAATTGTATTAACGGTTTTTTACGCCGTTTGAGCGCTATAATCTCAAGGACCTCGAATATGCTCATACCCTGACGCGATTGCTTGGGTGGCAGTGTTCTCTAACCATAGGCCTCCGTGGTCGGTTGTACCATAACGCTCAGCGAAACAGTACAAGTACTGTTCACGCCTATATTCTGTGAACCTGTGGTATTGCTTCGGACGAGCCGGCGTAATTAATGCATTTTAAGACGTAATTTCTTCGATTTATTGTGTAGAGGCCCGTCTTGGCGCGATGTCCCATTCAGCGGGACCACTCCATGTACTGAAGCCGAGGCGTGTGGTGGTAACACCACGCCCCATAACTCCCGAAGTGGAACATGTCCCTGATGAAGACGAAGCGGCGCATCAATCGGCCCTGACGCTGCAGAAGATCCTCAGGGGACGGGCCGTGCAAAATTTGGTAATTTTCAATATTTTCTATCCCATAAAGGTTGGTAACGCACCCGTGGCTCTACTTTTGAGAGCTTCGTAGCTTAATGGTTTTAAAAAGTGCACCATGAAGTTAGAGGTATCGGGTTCGAATACCAGTCCGGACTATTATAAATTATAATTTATTCGGTCTCTGGAAGGGCTTGACAGTGGCTGGGCGAGTGTCTTAATACTGTCGCACCCGTGGGAGAGCCATGCTGATGCATTAATTGAGCCGGAGTAATACCACGGGCTCACAGAATATTCATCGTGAAACGGTACTTGTAGTGTGTTTCGCAGAGTGAGTGAGGATATTGGAGACCCTTAATGCCGCGCAAGCGGCGTAAAAAGCGTAATTACAACCAATGCGCGGTTTTTCATGGACGGCGGTGTTCTCTTACCATATAGGAGAACCTTCTGCTCCGTTGTCCGCAATAGAAAAAAAAGGCTGGTAGTATCCATGGGCGGAAGTACGCTTGCCATAGGTAATCCCCCTACTTGTTTGCCAAGGTTTTCATTAAAAAAATTACAACTTTTTTATATTTTGTTAGATGTACGAAGGGCGTACCAGGGCTGCAGAACTCACAGAAGAGTTGAAAACAACACATGGTCTCCAGATAGAAGACCGAGCCCGGATAGCAAGGGAAGAGGCGAAAGCCAGGGACCACGACGCGTTACGAACAGAGAACGAACAGAAGGTAGAAAATCTTGTGTAAATATATTTTTCTATCCGTGAGAGATCCATCCTGAAGCATCAATACTCAGCGTGAAACGGTACTTGTACTATTTCGCTGAGTGAGAGAGGATATTGTAGGACCTTAAAAAAGCCGCTTCAGCGGCGTAAAAAGTCGACAACACTACCAATGCGCGAACTGTGGCGTAGTTGTCCAAAGACAACTGCTGCCGATAGGCAGCGGTGTTCTTTTACCCTATAGGGGACCGACCTGCTCAATTGTCCGCTATTTATGATTCTTTTAAATATCTTACAGGAAGACGCAATAACTGCACTAGTTGAGGAGCTGTGTGGTGGTGCTGTATCTGCCGCTTTGGACTTCCTTGAGAAAGAGTTGAGGCGGTTGAAGGAAGAGAGACGACACCACGCCTTCATACTCATTGCGTGTATGTTTATAAAAGTACCGGTTTTTATATATAAATCGGTACTAGGTACTAGATGGCGCATCTAGGACAAGTGGCCGATGGATCCTAGCTCCAACTGGGCCGCGGACACGGTGCCGGCCTTTATTGCCAAATTGAAAGTAAACTGCATAGTATGTGTAAGATCTTTGTAAGACCTTTGTGAGATTATTATATATATTATAAATTTTATATTTATAAAAGTTTTAAGAAGATTTTGAGGTTTAATTGTTATTCTAAAATAATTTTCATCTATTTTTCAGTGCGTGAAAAGGCAATGCGTGAAGCGGCTGAAGGTGGCCGCAGACAGAAAGAGGAGCAGAGGAGGAGAGAACATGACGAGATGTTCAAACAGGTGAAATGGGTTGGGTCCCGGTCCGAACAGAACAAAAATATAATCTAATTTATATTTTATGCGATCTTTGGAAAGGCTTGACAGTGGCCAAGCGAATGTTTTCGCATAAACTATAAATTAAATTATATTTGTCCGTACCGGAATTTGAACGCGATACCTCTCGCTTCGTAGTAGACTTATAAAACCACTTAGCCTATAACTGTAAATTGACTAAAAAGTGTCACATAATTGGGACTCGGGCGTACCTGCGTAACGACGTCTACTGGGTTGACAGTATATTTCACACAGATCCTTGGAGTCACGCAAGAAACTGTCGACGTCTACCTGCAAGAGGTGTTGCAGCAGGGTGTCGAACTGATTGCTGAAGAGGACGCTGTGAAGAGAGCCAGAGCTGATGCCGACAGGGTTGATACGAGTCTGAAGGAGCACTCGTCTATGTGAGATAGTATTATATTGAACGAGGCAAATTGGTGTTCCAACACCCATGGAAACTTTTAACACTTTTTGTTTGCCTTTTCGGCCTTTATAGTGATACTTACTATAAGGTCTCTATCAGTTCAATTGTGTGGTGCTTGTATGTTATAGCAGACAGCGGAGCAGGTGGGTCTCCTTTATGGTAAGAGAACACCGCCGCCATTGGACAACCGTGCCACAGTCTGGGCATTGGTTGTGATGCCGGCTTTTTGCGCCACTTAAACGGCATTTTTCAGGGCCAGCGATAACAAAACAAACTACAAGTACTGTTTCAAGTTGAGTAGTCTGTGAAATGTTTTTTGGAACCTGCGGCTTTGACTTACGTAATTTGCGTCTTCATTAATCCAGGTCAACGGCGGAACAAAACGAGCTTGTTGCTGACCTTGTCCAGCAGTTCCTTCTACCAGAAGTTCACAAGTCCGCCTGTCGGATGAATATCGCTAACGTTCAGAGTGCGAGGTTAGAAGCTGCCAGGCACAGCATCTTTGGGATGCTGGATGAGGCCGAGGATAGAAAAGGTGAGGTCGGAACTTATCTGAGAAGTTTATTATCTATTAGGTTTTTTTACCCGTGGGAGAAATACATCTACTGTGATTCCCTGAGTAAGTGAGGATATAGGCTCTTGAAATTATACTGTTAAATCTGCGTAAAAAGCCTAATAAGTCTAGTATTTTTTGTCTTTTAGCTACATACGTTATGGATTATTTATTTGTAATAGTTAATCATGTCAAGTGAATTTTTGTCGCCATCTTGTTTTTCTATATTCGTCATCATAATTTCATAATTGTTATTAATTAATTGTGCACTTCTTGTAACCGGTATCAAAGTATTTTTTTTTTCAGAAATATGTACGCAATGTGGCGAGCCATTGGGATACAGATGTCGTTGCTTGGTTTGTCCAATTCAGCAGAAGCCCGTGGAGACTACCGCGAGAAGCGATCTCAGATGGAAGCATACTAGAAGTGAGTTGCGTTGCCATGGTAACGCTCAAACATGGCGATACCGTTGCGTTGCCATGACAACAATTTATTTCAAAAAATATTGTTTAACTTTAATGTCTTGTAATGTACCATTTCTGACGTAATTTATATCAAATTTTAGTGATAATTTTTCCAGTTTATAGTACGCATTAGTTAAGTGTATTTTTAATGAAAATATTTGATTATGACTCTTAGGCCGACTCGGCTGAAGTGATACTACGGGCTCACAGAATACCCAGCGTGAAATGGTACTTGTAGTGTGTATCACACAGTGAATTCTGATATCGGACGCCCTTAAAAATGCCGCTTAAGCGGCGTAAAAAGCCGGCAAACACAACCAATGCGCGGCCTGTGGCGCGGTTGTTCATGGGCGGCGGTGTTCTTACTATATAGGAGACCCACCGTTGTCCGCTATAGAATAAATAAAAAACAAACTCTGAAAATACAGTTTTTAGAAAATAATATGAAACATTAAGCTCGTATTTACGATGGCGCCAATTTATCACGAAATAAATAGCAAAATGTTTCTAGAGGTATATTTTAACATTTCAGCTCGCGAACACAAAGTCTTGGGCTACGACGAACGCTATACTCCCGCTCATGATATTCGCTGTCTTCTCGACGATTTAGTATACACAGGTAGGTTATATTGGTGAAAATAAACTAATTTATATATTATTTATATTTTTTATTATTTATATATTATATTATATATTCATAAAAGCTTGGACGCGAACCTTGGACGAGCCTTGGACCTTATTAAATAAGACGTGTTTTCTTTATCCAGCATAGACAAAGCCAAAATGTCAATACTTGACGAGATGTCATTGTATTGTGCTATTAAATTTTTTTAAAGCCGACACTCGCAGCCCACCAGGAATTTCCATTAGCAGTGGACTACTTTGCCTATGTGAGCTTTCTGCTCGCCCGCTGTTTTTATATATGTAAATAAAATCTTGGAGTCCTAAGACTGTTTTCTTTATCTAGCATAGACAAAGCCTAAATGTCAACATTTGACAAGATTTTATTATGTATATAATTATTAACTTATTAGGCTTAAAGTAAGGCTTTTAAATGAAGTTTTTTTGATTATACAAAGAAACGCAATTGAGTATTTTTTTTTTCTTGAAAAAACTAAAAGTAACATTCATCATCATCATCATCAGCCTATTCAAGTCCACAGCTGGGCATAGGCCTCCCCCAAAGACGCCCACCTGTTACGATCTTGAAGGATCTGGGTCCAGCGGTTGCCCGCGACCTTCGTGAGATCGTCTTTCCATCGTGTGGCGGGACGTCCCACTCTGTAACATTAACAAACTACATTCAAAGGCCTTATTTCTAGTTTTATAAATACTGTTGCCAAATCCAAGACCAAGACCGCCTCATTTTATCAAGACTAAGACTGACCGTGTAAGACTTGAGCAAGAACAAGACTAAGCCTGCAAGAATCGCGCGTCTTGCAGCTTTTTTTAGGCAGTGATTTTTGGGATTTCTCATTAAATCTTTAGACTTTTATAAATCTGGTTGGTCTTTACTATGGCTGTGCTAATTCAAGCTCAAAATATTCTGTTAGAGGTTTTTCTAAGATCTGAAGTAAACTTTAATAAATGTCAATAGTCTAATAGGTGATTTGAAGACTTGTAAGACTCTTGCTGCAAGACCAAGACCATTACCGTTTTTTTTTCAAAAAAACACTATGTTTTGTATTGTTATAGAAAATTTGTTTACAGTTACGACACAGTCGCGTGATCAGCGCAACGAGACTTCATCAGTTGCCCGGGAATTGAAACTGTCTCTGCGTGAAAAAGTCGAGATCGATCTCGAATCTCGTGAGATTATCAACGAATGTAAGTTTGTCGTTAAAATGTTATAATTTTTTGTTTATTCACCGGTGGGAGGGCCATGCTTGCATATACAATAATAAAAAAGAGGGTTCGGATGAGGGATCCTAGAATATGTCATACGGGTTTCGATCCCAGTACAGACTCCGGCTCATTCAAAGTTTCGATATATTTGAGGAATTTGTGAATTAAAAGTATAAATTGTAACTTTGTGAAACTTTGTAAAGAGTCATGCTGTAGCATATGCCGACGCTCTAATTGGACCTCCTCGTCCGAAGTGATAACACGGGCTCACAGAATACTCTGAGTGAAACGGTATTTGTATTATTTCGCTGAATGAGTCCTTAAAAATGCTTAAGCGGCGTAAAAAGCCGGCAACACAACCAATGCGCCGAGTGTGACGCTTTTTTTAATGGGCGGCGGTATTCTTTTACCATATCCACCTGCTCCGTTGTCCACAAAAGAATAAAAAAAGACTATAAAGTATTATATTATTATTATATAATACCATAAACTCACTGAATGCTCAGCGTGAAATGATATTTCTGTTTCGCTGAATGAGTGAGGATATATGAGGCCTCTAAAAATGCTCAAGCGGCTTAAAAAGCCGGCAACACAACCAATGCGCCGACTGTGGCGCTTTTTTTAATGGGCGGCGATGTTTTACCATACAAGAGACTCAGATAAATTTTTAGAATAAAATTTAGAATAAAATTATTATGGCAGACTAAGCATTGGTGTCAATATTATAGAATAAAAAGAGAGTATATTTCATTATTAATAGTAATTAAAGTTTTAAGTGATTTAAATGACATTGTTTGTTCGCAGGTATCTCGCTAGCCACTGGTCTGATACAGAAGCCTGTCAAGACATCGGACTACCGTCATTACATGCGGAAAATTGTTGGCGACGCATTGGAGCGAAGCGAACCGTTCAAGACTGATCTGTGTACTAAGTTTTTTCAGTATGACAGCCTGATAGCTATGCATCATCTGTCGCATTTAGTCTTCTGTTTGAATTCATGCCTGCAGATGAAGTTCATGGAACTTATAAGCCGTTACACGAATTTATTTCGTGGGAATGCCACGCTGAAGCATATGCGGACGCACTATTTGGCCCGGTTGGCCCGAAGTGATACCACGGGCTCACAGAATGCTCAACGTGAAACGGTTCTTGAGCTGTTTCGCTGAGTGAGTGAGGATATCGGAGGCCCTTAAAAATGACGTTCAAGTGGCGTAAAAAGGCGGCAACACAACCAATGAGCGAAGTGTGGCAACGTTGTCCATGAGCGGCGGTGTTCTTTAAGAATATAGGAAGCCCACCTGCTCTGTTGTCAGCTATATTGTAAAAAAGCAGAATACAAAGATTCATATGTATACCTGAATGTTTGTCGTTCCCAAACTGGGCGCCATTTTGTGACCCACACTACCACTATATAGAATCAGTTTCCTGCTACGGTATTTCCAATACGACTTAAAAACTTAAGTCATCTATTCTTTAATTCCTGACAACGCACCCGCGCCTTGCAGGGACTCGAGGTGTCCATGGGCAGGACCGCTTAGTCTGGTTGAGCCTCCTGCTTGTTTGCCACCGTTTTCATAGAAAAACCTACCACGATAGGCATCGGGTTTGATTACCTGTCCGAAACAAACATTTATAAATGATTCGGTCTTTGGAACGGCGTGTCAATGACTGGGCGTGTGTCTAAACACTGTTACATTCGTGGAAAAGCTTGATTGGGCTGGCTCGTCTGAAGTAATACCACTCGCTCCCAGAATACCAGCTTGAAACAATACTTGTACTGTTTCGCTGAGTGAGTGAGGATATCGGAAGCCCTTGAAATTAAAACGGTCCGTGGCGCGATTGTCCGTGTGCGGATTTCTTTCCAATAATCCTATTCCGTTGTCCGCTATACCATAAAAAAATCGTGTGCATCTTAATGACCGTTGTGGAACCAAAAACCTCTTATTACAGGTCCCAAAGTTTTGCCGTCTGAGATCCGTCGAAGGGCTGAGGAAGAAGCCGCGAAGGATGACCCATCTTGCAAGTGCTTTACCGAATCACTCCCAGCCACATCTGTGCATTTTAGTGGTACGTAAACACGGCATTTTCATATATTTTTCTCCCTCTGAAAGTGGTGCGGAATAAGTTTTATTTTTACCCGTGGGAGAGCCATATTCTAAATAATGTATGTGGGATACAGGATTTTAAAAATGCGCATAAAATTAATTTTATTAAAGTATTGAGAGCCTCGTATCTTAATGGTTTTTTGTACCATGAAGCGAGAGGTGTTGGGTTCGAATCTCGATGCGAACAATTATAAATTATAATTTATTCGGTCTCTGGAAGGGCTTGACAGTGGTCGGGTGAGTGTCTATACTGTCGCACCCGTGGCTTGGCCATGCTGAAGCATATGCTGACGCATTAATTGGGCCGGCTCGTTCGAAGTAGTACCACGGGCTGACAGAATACTCAACGTAAAACGGTTGTACTTGAAACATTACAACTACTGTGTTTAGCGGCGTAAAAAGCCGGCAATACAACTAATGCGCGGACTGTAACGCGGTTATTCATTGGCGGTAGTATTCTCTTACCATATAAGAGACCCACATGTTCCGATTTCCGCTACATAATAAAAAGATACATATGCATATTTCAGCACCTGAACCTGAAGAGGAATCGAACCTACTACCGTCCACACTGCGCGTTCTTGAAGAGATGCGCCGTTGCAAGTGCGACACTGAGCCGTCTGCAACCGTCAGCCCATTAGAGAGTAAGACCCAGACCAATATTTGAGTCCTAGATCATTGAAAGGCCAGCGACGCAACAGAACTGAGGCTTAAAATTGTCCATGGACGGAGATTCGCATATCCTAGGTGAGCCTCCTGCTCGACTGTCATCGTTTCCATAAGTACCTTGCCATCCGCTTTTTTAAAAACAAAAATAATCATCTAGAAACTCAGTTTTTTTTATAGTATAGCGGACAACGGTGCAGGCGGCTCTTCTACATGGTAAGAGAACACCGACGCACATCACCAACCGCGCCACAGTCCACATATCGGTTGTGTTGCCTTTTTAAGCCACTTAAGCGATATTTTAAGGGCCACTGATATCCTCGCTCACTCTGCGAAACTAGTACCGTTTCACGCGGAGCATTCTGTGAGCCCGTCGTATCACTGCAGACGAGCCGGCCCAACTAGTGCGTCAGCGTATGCTTCAGAATATTTATTCTGTTTCGTTGAGTGTGGCCCTTAAAAATGCCGCTTAAGTGGCGTAAACATCCGGCAACAATCTATGGCATAGTTTATGGGCGGCGGTGTTCTCTTACCATATGAAAGAACCACCAGCTCCGTTGTCCGCTATCATCATCATCATCAGCCTATTCAAGTCCACTGCTGGACATAGGCCTCCCCCAAAGACGCCCACCTGTTGCGAT
>DWCF01006931.1:0-11534 GCA_018230265.1 Delias oraia | reverse complement strand
ACACTCATAATATATACTTACACACTAATTAATGTTCACACAGAACACAAATTACACACAGCTATATTATGTAATTTTATAATATAGTTCTGTGTCGTTCTAATGCCTTTAAAAGTGTAGATATATACCTTCATATTAGTTTAAACATTTTACTAGAAAATTTTAGTTTTACAATCAGGATAAGAAATAGAAAATAATATTTATGAAAACCTACGTTGCACTAAGACCGGAGCGGTCTCGAAATGCATTATTTGTTAGTTTTATAAGTAAACGTTTTATTAAATCAGCGTGGGCGTGAAGGCTTCCATTAAAGAGGTGGAAATACAAGGGAATTTAAAAAAAGAACAACCATAAATAAAGGAAACATTCATAGCCCATTCCAGGAATCCCATGTTATAAGAAAAGTACTGAAGATATTGAGATAATTTATGCGCGGCGGCTAAGAGAGTATTAAGATATCCTTCGAATTTATTCTATGTATCTAAACTATTTTTATGTAGCTATTATGTATAGGATAGGATGTTTGAATTTTATATTTTATACTATATGTAATAATATTTTATGTAATGATATAGTAGACAACTTTGAATTAGTTGAAACATTTTTAAATTATTTTTAATGTTTTTTTGTATCATGTAATCAATAATGGATAACTACAAAAATAATTCTAAATATTAATTTTTATAATGAAATATTCACGACTTTTTATTTAATGTATAGCGGACAACGGAGCAGCTGGGTCTTCTATATGGTAAGAGAACACCGCCGCCCTTGGTCAACCGCGCCACAGTCCGCGCATTGGTTATGATGCCGGCTTTTTACGCCACATAAGCGGCATTTTAAGGGCCTTCGATAACTTACTCACTCAGCGAAACACAATACAAGTACCGTTTCACGTTGAGTATTCTGTGAGCCCATGGTATCACTTCGGACGAGCCGGCCCAATTACTGCGCCCGTATATGCTTCAGCATGGCCCTCCCAATTTATTTACTTTGCAATTTATACTTATTTATACTTTACTATATATTTCAATATTCATAAATTAGTATTAAAAGCGACACGATAATATTTAAGAAATAAACTTTTCGAAATAAATGACAAGAGAAGGAATGTATAGGAATGTAACATGCTTAGCGAAAGGCTTCCAAAGTTTCGTATCGAAGCGGTACAAGTTCCAACAGGCTTAGCTGCAGATTAGAGCATGATTAGTCGGAGCCCAGCGCAAAACCGATGTGAGCTGAGGATTAGTTTTGAGTTTCCCTTAATCAATACTCAATGTCAGGGGCAATGTAAAATTTTAAACTGTATTTATAGTGCTGATCATGAATTAATACGTTTAACTTTCACTATATATGGATATATTATGATTTTTAGATATACTCCATACATTCTATATTGCTTACATATACCGTTAGTTGTAATATTAAATAAGTCCTTATATGACTTTTTTTACACCACTGGTGGCAAACGAGCAGGAGGCTCACCTTGGGTGAGCGGTCCCCCGCCCATGGACACCTCCAGCCCTTGCCGCGGGTGCGTTGCCGTAAATAAGTCAAGATCTAAGCTAGTTCGGAGGAATTTCTTATTTAAAAAGATTTATATGCGAGTAAAATAAAATATGAAGTTTTATTACTTACCTCTTCTTGTTCTCTAGCCAATTTGTCTTTTTTCTTCATCGCCTCTTGAACTTTTAACTGAAACAAGCACAATATCTCATTTATTTAAAAGTTTGTGAAAGTTATATATATCGTCTAGAAAATTTCTCAAGCGTTCAACATTTAAACGTAAATTTAGAGTAAAATCTTTTATTTAAGTTTTAACTATTTAATGGCGCGTTTGGTAGTGTAGTTTAAAAATCCATCCATGGAGCTCATTAACATGAATGCAATAACTATGATTAAACAATATATAATTTAATTTTACCAACTAAAACCTATTTATCTCCATGCACATATATAATATTTTGTATTATAATAGAGATCTTGAAACAACATGCTTGCTTTTGATCCTCGTGGGAATGATTTTTCATAATTTTTTAGCAGAATATAAAACTAAATAAATACCTTATTAACAACATAAATATTTCTAACTATTGAACAAAACAAATGTTCGTTTATGCTGAGTATATACAAATTACAAATTCCTTGCCTGCTTACATTTGATGTCCCAATAAATTATAATATGAGCACAAATCAATTTTACGAGGATCAATAGGCTTTGAAAATTGGAATATTATGTATCTCGCTGTAACTTGTATCATGCTAATACGCACGCAATTTTCAAATTATTCAGTTATGGTCCGTGTAAATGAAAAATTACAACCACAAAAATGGAAAAATGAGTCTATTTCAGTCACAGAATGTTTTATCTCCCTTCAAAATCAATTCAAAATTTGTAGACGGGTACATTCGCTGACTAAATGCATGCAACCAATCTACAGTGCAACAGTATTGTGTCGTGCATTTACGCTTAAGTATAACTTTATGATTATAAGTTTTTTAAAAAAAGCTGAAATGATAGCCACCTCCTATTCTCCGAGCATTCCAAATGTAAACCAAAACGGTAGGCGATGTAAAAATTTTGAATTTTGAATATCTGTTATCACTCTGTTGGCAAAAGTATCGGTCGATTTACTGCCATAACAATCGATCGATAATAATTCATGAGATGTGTAATTTGGTATCATATTATTAACGGCTTTGCCAACCTGAGTGTAACAGACAGTTTTCCTGCTGAAATTCCAAAAGATACTGTGTTTTGCGTTTCTTTAGCAGAAATGTGGGAAGTTTAAATGATTGCAGCTACTGAAAGCAAAAGCACAGCACTTGAATTTCTCTTCAAGCAGGAAAACGATGGCTCACCCTATGTATCGTTTCTTCGAAGGTGTTTGGTTGGGCGGCTGTCATTTGAAAGAAGCGTAGCCGATCATAGTCTCTAGGGTCAACCATGGACCTAAGAGCTGTATCTGGGCCTGGCCCGAGACCTAAGCCACTTTGTAGCACGCTGTCCGGTGTATCCACCTGAAGGAAATTACTCATTAAAATGTCATTGCTTTCTTCTACTTAATACTCACCTCATCGGAGGGCGTTTACTATATGGTATCCACTTAATATTATATTGTACATTAACATCAAGGGCTCAATAAAAATAAATCCCATAGATAAAATATTGTCCGAACATTTATATGCTAGACGTAAACGCGCATAGATGCTGACAAATTCTCAAAATTTATTGCATTTAGATATAACATATTAGCTGAACAAAAGCGCCATATATTTTAAAGCTGGTATTAAAATGTCAACATAGTCGATATTTTAGAAAACGAGCGAACTTTAAAAGTTAAACAAAATTTTGACCATTTATCAACTACGACATTTCGACATCGACATTTTTCGGGAAAATAACCACGAATATCTGGCACTCTTTTCGAGCGCGCTATTTTCAAGTTACGCCGCGAAAATCACATGTCGATCACATGTTTAGGTATTCTATCACAAGTCATGTAAGTACTCATTAAAGAATATAACTGAATTATTTAAAATCTTAAAATTATTAAAAGAAAGTTGTGTACTAAATGTTTATGCGTTATCTTTTTGATAAACTTCAAAATATTTGTATCAATTGTCAATGTCAGATTTGTAGTACATAGCAAGATTAAGTTATGACAGAGTACTTTTATTGATTTTTAAGTAGGATTTGTTTTTATCAATTATACGTACTTACATGGAAATCACGGTTAATAATACTTTCGTTAATCACATTTCACATTTCACCTGTTTCATAAAGGTGTGAAGTTTTTAATGTCCTCAGCAGGCTTTCGGGTTTATTACATCGCCATCTATTGTACGTATTATTCCGTCATCAAGTGGGAAGTTAATGGGCCCTTTACAGAATAGATGATTAATTGATATGTCCTAAAATCACATTGTGATGCAGATTTCTTCCCTACTTAGTCAAGTGTGTGATTAATGGTGTCTCGCGAATGAAATTCAAGTTTTTGTATAGAAAAGTGATTAATAAAGTTCTAATCACTTACAGAGTAACAAACTCATAAAATAAACTAACATACCAAGAAGGTATAAAATTATAAATAATAAAATATTCA
Source organism: Delias oraia (assembly GCA_018230265.1). NCBI lineage: Eukaryota > Metazoa > Arthropoda > Insecta > Lepidoptera > Pieridae > Delias > Delias oraia. The sequence continues at coordinate 7,428 of DWCF01006931.1, read as the reverse complement.
TTGACATGGATTTTGGTGATTTTCGATAACTTTTATAAAAATTAATTGAACAAAAGGATATATTAGCAAGTAAACTAAATAAATAAATTTCCGTCTTAATTAGAGAATATATTTGTACTAAAATATAACATTCGTCAAGTTTTAATAAATTAATCTTACAATCTTTAGATGTATTCAATAGTCTTATCTTAATTTAACAGAAATGGTTCGATAAACAAGACCCGAAGTTATATAAATAATGATTCTAAAACAAGTACCTACGTGTATGTCAAACTGAAACGTCAGGGAAATTGTGTATCTAATAAGTAACGTCAAATATTTGTTTTCATATGATACTTCACTGTTTACCTAACTTTGATTAGTTTTATGAAAATTACCTATCAAGTTTGACATGTTTGATTAGGATATTACATATACGAGATGAATGTTCTCTCACAATATGAAAATTATCAGAAACAAACAGTAGTTATATCTATTAATGGGAAAGCGAATCACGCTGTCAATTACACAATACCTGATCAGAATTTTAATATGATAGAACGATAGTGAGGAAACCCCACTTTGGCCAATTCATTCTCTAAAAATAGGCATAATGAACTCTTATTGAGTGATAATATTCTGATTAACAATAAGGTATTTACAAATTAGCGTTAGATTGTTCATACCTTTGAGTTAATGCAAATTTAATAAATGCAACCTTCGCACAAAGAAAGAGATCTGTGTCAAAACATAGCTTTGAAAATATTACTACTGTAAATGTGGTAAATGCGTCCCGAGGTAACTTTTGTAGTTGCACAACTTTAATATCGCCTTCATTTTGCCGTTCCAGATTTCCTTTGTTACCTTTTGTTGAGTGATAACCGCGAGATTTACTTATTAAATGCGTTGGAAAATTTCTAAAGCTGACTTTAATTTATCCGTTTACGTTAAAGTTGTTTTTATAAAAATATTATTAATATTTTAGTTATTATCCTGTCGCAGACAATACATAACCGATATTTTTTATCGCCTCATATGTTCAGTAAAACTACATATGTAAGTAGTTCTTTTTTTCAATTTTGAATATATAATTAATGCAAAAATAGGTTAATCTTACTATTACTCAACAAACGATAAACAGCAATTTTATCGGTGAATAAATCGTGGTTTACTACATGTCAGATAAAACTAAATGTACTTAAGATTCATAGGACGACCCAAAGGAATGCCAACAAAACGGCTGTAAAATCAGACAAAAGAGAAATGTTAAGTATTTACCGTGTACATAATACCAGGAGCCATGCAGAGCCAATATAAAGTTTTATTACCAATACCGTCGATCTACATCCATAATGCCGTAACTGCAATATCCACAAGACGTTAGTAACAAGGCAAGGTGCCAATGCGCAAATTTAGTCCGAACATCCAAGTGCAATAAAACTTTTTCGTATAATAGTCACATTGTAGACGTCAATAAATGTGATTGCCAAGTATGGCCAATCCAAGAAGCTCTATAGCTTTCTTAGTAAAATTGTGAACGAGGTTTTTATTGAGGTTCCGTAGATGGGAAATAAAACATGAAGTTTCAAATTTTGTTGAAGTATTTTCTGCATCCTATAAAATATGAAGAATTAAGACAGCGTAGGTTTCTCTTTCTACACCGTAACTAATTTAAGACAGACAATCGAATAGCCGTAAAGCATCCCCCTAATCCCCTAATCACAGCTGGACAAGTCCCGCCAATGGTCGAAAAAAGCTACTTCTGACAGAGCTAATCCTAAGTGCAACTTGGCCGATAAGGATTATGCTCGCGCCCTAATGGCCTTCATCCCTTCTCCCAACAAACGGCCATAACTCAGCCGTCTTGGCTCAACCGACTTAACTTTGGCAGCCGTCATTTCTCACTGCGTTGACGTACCAAGAGATTAATAAATATGGGTGGTTGGAAAAATGTAGCACTTAATTTGAGAAAGATGAGTTGCGTGTAGTTATGACGGTCCTTTGTTATGCGCATGATAAACTCTTGCCTCGCCTTAATGCTCCAACTTTTGTTCTAAAAGTCGGTGTTTGAACTTAGCTTTTGCTTGTTGGTTGTTGTAGGTAAATACTGTAGAATTTTCATTACATAAGACAAAAATAACAAAATACAGTCCTAATTATTATCTAAGATTAAGACAAAAGAAAATTTCTTTACAGTGGACAAGAAACCATTGCAGAAAATACTATTCATAAGTATTCACAAATAGGGTAAGTGTTGAAGCAAGTGTCGGTCCAGCTGAAGGTACAGTAATTGAAACTGAATATCATATATCTGAATAGACATAACTGTCTATTCAGATATATGATATTAGATTACTTAGAGTATCTGCTTCTATTGAAGTAATCTAATGGTCACAGCTTGTCATGACAAAGCAAGGCTGTGATTGTTCTCTATTTTTACTAATAGCGAATTAAAATCTGTTTTTATTTCGGCATTCTAGATAGGCCTCAACTTTAAAAGAAGCACCATCGCCACCTGCTCCTTTGTCCACTATACCATTAAAAATAAAGATATTGTAGTTTTGTGTGGTTAAAAAGGATATATATAACATATAAATCGGTATTTTAATTTTTAATGATACTAAAAGCTGAAATAAAAAAAATTAAATGTATCGAAAATATTTTTAAAAAGTTCAACATTTAAAAGGTTTGTGAGAGTTTTTTCACGCATTCGCTTTTATTCGCGCAGCATTATATCATCGCGACGCCGCCGGTCCTTCTTTGACAAGCTCTCAGCAATTAGTATGACGCGACATGAATGTCTCATATGACGTGGCCAACATTTTGCGATCATCCTGTTAAAATGAGACGTTGAATTCTACTTAGAACATTAGGGTAGTTAATCCTTAAATTTTACTACTCAATTTAAAAACTCCCAAATATCCACCATATCGTAAGTATTTATCATATATTGAAATGCATATGCGATTCGATAGTATTTTAGTATGCGAGTTCCTTGAGAAAATCTTATTTTTTACAGTCCAGTGTAATTTGACTATTGTGTACTAACATAACAAAAAAAGCTCGGTCTTTGGAGCTTTTGTATGAGTAGGTAACACCATAACATTAACATGCCCAATTATACAATGTAATTCTCAGTGAGAGACAACCAGCGACTATTGCCGGCGTCTCACATATCATATTTATAAGTCATATATCTATTTATAAGGGTAAGAATTAAAAAAGAAGTTAATTATTGCGAACAATTATATGGGAAAAATGCCCACACGAGGGCACACATAGCGTATTTTATACTCATGTATTTAGTACGTAGTTAGATTCATTATCCCGGCATCACATAGAATGAAAGTTCTCATTGAGACAATACAGAGATACATTGTACAATTAGAGAACATGCGTGCAACACTATACATCTATTTCACACACCTTTTTGCTAATGGTCTTACCGTTCACTGAAAAAAAATGGAACACAGTTTGCCTTAGAAACAAATACGTTTTTGTGCAATTAAACACAAATCAATATGTCGGTCTTATAATTAGTACCTAATCAAATATTTATCACAAATGTTACCTGTATAGTAAGATTTTATATTTGGGACCCATATTTTTAAATACCATATGACCCGCCACGCGATGGAAAGACGATCTTACGAAGGTCGCGGGCAACCGCTGGACCCAGATCGCTCAAGATCGTAACAGGTGGGCGTCTTTGGGGGAGGCCTATGTCCAGCAGTGGACTTGATAGGCTGATGATGATATGACCCGTGGGAGAGCCATGAGAAGCATATGTTGTCACACAAATTAGGCTGGCTCGTCCGAAGTTATACCACGGGCCTACAGAATACTCAGCGTGTAACGGTACTTGTACTGTGTTTCGTTGAGTGAGTGAGAATGGAGGCCGGCAAAAATCCGGCAATGCAACCAATGCGCGGTCTGTGTGGCGAGGTTGTTCACGGGCGTCGGTGTTTTCTTACCATTAAGGAGACCCACCTGCTCCGTTGTCCGCTATACTACAACAACAAAAAAAATTGTACCACCTTTTCCGAAATAGTACATACCCGCTGTGGCGGCAAGGTTTGACGTGGACTATGCGTGTGTTTTGGAGAACAGGAGCCATGTTTTTCTTTCCTATGGGACTTTAAACCGCGGAGAAGTCTTGAAAACGTGGTCACCTTTTTCTTAGCTGTACCAAGGCAATTATCTGTAAAAGAAAGGAAATATTTTTTATTAAATTACGTTAAATTATATATTCTCAATTTGAACTTTGTCTTCTTGAGTCTTCTTGCTCAGAATAAAAGTACTATTAAATATTACTCTTCTAAATAAAATATTTTCTATGCGAACGATTTTAATAGAATCTTAAAAAACTTACCGCTAGGAGGGAATTCATAAAAGTACGCTGAACGCGGACTCAAACAACTGAAACAAAAAGTCTTTTAAAAAACTATTGTCTATCTTTACACAAATTAAATAGATTTGAATAGTTAAGAAACTTTGTAGCCTTTGGGTATTGAACTTTGAAGGAAATTTCTAAGTCATTTAAATTCTTTAGTCAAGCCACGTTATTAAACAAGCTTCGTTTGAAATCTTGCAAGATTACAGTAGGTACATCTCAAGAAAATTGTTTCGTGAAACCTATAATGTATTTAATATCTATATTTATAATACATAGGGCGATTGAAATAAATTGAATTCAAATTGCTATAAGGTTTGAAACTAATAATTTGATGAAATTGTCCAAATCTATTAAAACAAACTTTTATTTCGGTTTAATTCAATGCATGATTATTATGCCTATTATTTTATAGTTTCTGTGGGTAAATAAATTACTTTTAGTTCATAAAACAGGTTCGAATAAAAAACTTCAACACATTCATAATCGTGAATACAAGCCGGGTAAGAGCGCGTATTAAAATAAAAAACTTTTTCATATAGAACGTTCGTAATTAAATAATGATGCCTGCGAGCAACGAAAAATAAATCCAAAAATGAATTTTGGTATCGGGTTTATTAACAATATCAGCGCTAATGACAATTGTGGAAAAGCTCAGCCGGTAATGAGTGCGTAAATTTGTAAAGAGGGTTTATTAAATTTCGCTAACTATAATATGAGTACACTGTCTGCATCACAAAAAGGATGTATGCATAATGTACTTATTTAGTATAGAGGTACTTTATGAGTTTATTTTAAATTGGGTTATATTTTTATTTATCTGAACCCGCGTTATTGCCGGTTGCATGGTTTAACAATCTCGGCATGATTGGAGTTTTGAAGATATTTCTGAACACAAAGATAGACAGTTTGGGAAACAGGTCTATCTGCAAGTGTGTATCGACTTTGAACTTTCAGTCATTAACTATAAATATATTTTATTTTTTAAATTTTATGATAGTCTATTGTTTTATTTTTGTCTTATTTTTACAAACATTGCAAGTGTGACATGTTTTCATTCAATAAGTTTACGTAGGAAAAGTTCAAATTTACTAAATCAATACTATAAATCTAAAAATAGTATTAAAGTATTAAGCTGTGGATTGGGATGAACTATTCCACAATGGACCATAAATCAACCCAAGTCGTATCGGAACATGCAACCATGCAATGAATATTGATTTTCAGACCAATTTAGTTTGACGAATATAAATTAATGGGGGCATTCGGGCTTCAATAATACATACCTTCAGATAAGTTCCTGTTGAAATATATTTTCATAGTCTATACTTTTATATGTATCAATGTTTTTTTATATAAAGAGCCGCTTCTATATAGGGTAATATTATTTGTAAAAATGTCGCAATATTCGATTTTTAAAACGATTAGTTTAACGAAGTTTAAGTCAACGGAGCAGGTGGGTCTCCTTTATGGTAAGAGAACAACACTGCCGCCTATGGACAACCGCGCCACAGTTCGGGCATCGGTTGTATTACCGGCTTTTACGCCGTTTAAGCGGCACTTTTAAATGCCTCCGATATTCTCATTCGCTTTGTGAAACACAGTACAAGTACCGTTTCACGCTGAGTATTCTGTAAGTATTTTGCCATTAGTTTAAATAATAAGGTAAAAAATATTTAATATAAAATAAATGAACCCTTTTTTGACAATCAATATATTAAAATAGCTATTATGCATGAAATAATCACTTTTTATACAAATGCAATATAACTTAAGCCATTACTTTTTATCAACTTAAATTTATACAGCTATATTATATTTACAGTGGCAATAATCTTAAAACTGCATACGTAGCTACTAAAATAGAAACATGGCCTCCGTAAACATTGGCTTATAAAAGTTAAGTATTTATAAACAATTCATGCACATATATTTTTACTGTGTTCATCGTTTGCTCGTTATATTTTACTACCACTTAAATAGTTTTAAGCCTTCTTAAGTTTTTTATACTAACTACAAGCAAAGGAAAATAAGACTATTTAGATTTCTTTTAGAGTAGTTGACTTCTATTGAATTGATGCTAAACAGAAGATTCTAGTTAGACTTGTAAAACTGAAATAAAGGTTGAAATGGCGATGGAAGAAACAAACAGAAAGGCAAAATAAGAATGAAAGAATGAACTTAATATGACGGCGGAAAGTTATATATGCTTTAATTTAACACAATTTTAATTTTCTTGAGTTTAAGTAGTTTTATCAATTATTAATTTAGTTTATTAGTTACTTTCATTAGCAAAATAGATATTTCTTGGCCATGCCTGCATGCAAAATATGTTAAAAGTATTGCAAATGGTATTTAAAACTATCTTTCCTATAAAGGAAACCTACATAAGTAAGAAAAATATTTTTTTTAAGGTTGTGGAACACATAATAATAAAATATGTATGTTCCATTGGGATTTGTTCAATCGTTAACCGCCTTTTAGCGGAGCGGTCGGTTAATTGCCTTCAAAGAACGGTTACAACCGGTCCCAATTTAAAGCGCCATTCCAAAACAACAGATAACACAGAGCATTGCGCATTATGCAGCCACTTAAATGAATCCACTTTAAGGTCTTCTTTACGGTATATTGTATTGGAAAGTTTCACTTTATTAAAACGTTAGCTTTTGTAGTCTAATGCCTTTAATGGTTAACCCTCCCATCGACCCTCAGACAGAAGCAAATATTACTACGCCTCTGTCTATCGAAATATATTGAAAACATACGGCTTTAATTGGTAATATAAGATATTTTATTTCAAAAATACCACGTGTAATAACTAGAAATCAATTCATGAATTATTTCGACAAAATTTATTACTAAAGTTAAATCTTGTAAGGCCAGTAGTTGACGTCTTTTATTTCCTTTCGAGTTTGATGATGGGTATACGTTTCTACTAAATTTTGGTAAATTTCGGTAAATACTAGATACCGTGTAAGTATATTTCCACTGTTTACATATAAATAGTAAAATATCCAGGAGGTTGTACCTCGTATGTCTTAATACCTTAGTGAATC
>DWCF01006930.1:0-11534 GCA_018230265.1 Delias oraia | reverse complement strand
CATTACTTGACGAACCGACAACCGATGGGGAAGAAAGGTTCTCGAGTGGCGACCGTGACCCGGAAAACGCAGAGTGGGACGTCCCGCCACACGATGGAAAGACGATCTAACGAAGGTCGCGGGCAACCGCTAGATGCAGATCGCTCAAGATCGCAGCGGGTGGGCGTCTTTTGGGGAGGCCTATGTTCAGCAGTTGACGTCTTACGGCTGAAATAATGATGATGATGATGAATAAGATAGAACGCATAAGCGTTATCTGACCACACTATTACCCTAAATTTAACAAAGATTTGTACAACGTTACGATAAATTACCTGTCCTAGAGTTTGAAACAGCTAGTGCCATCTAGTTCAAAGTGTATGAACTTACTAAAAATAATAGTGTCAATATTGGATGTGTTTGCCTCTTTCGAAATATCTGAGTGACGAATATTGTCGTATCTCAAGAGAAAACTAAAACTACCAATTTCATTTTGTGAATCATTAATATTCTTTTAATACATATAAGACCGCGTGCTACATCAACTGCAAATAGATATTTTTCTAAAGCAACTGCTAGAGGACGCTGTAACAACTTAAAGTAAACTTCGTTTTTGACTTGGTACCTTAAATTCATTAGTTAGAATTATAGAATAATAATGAATATATAATCTTTATAAATGGGTTATGAGATAATAACGAAAACCTCGTCACAATTACTGCAATCTAAATTTAAAATTCAGTAAAACTTTTTTAAGGCAGGTATCGAGTGGACAACGGATTGGGCTGGTCTTCTATATGGTAAGAGAACACCACCGACCATGGACAACCGTGTCACAGTTCTCGCTTTGGGTGTATTACCGGCTTTTTACGCCACTAATCGACATTTTTAAGGGCCTCCGGCCGGCTCAATTGAAGTGACACTAGGGGTCTCATAGAATACTTAGCGTGAAATAGTGTCGTAGGAACTTGAAACAGTATTTCTATTGGTTTTTTGCTTAATAAGTGAGGATATCTGTCCTTAAAATACAGCTTAAGTGAAGTGGCGTTAAAAGCCGGCTACACAACCAATGCGCGGACTGTGGCGCGGTTGGTCTTGGAAGGCGGTGTTCTCTAACCATATAGGAGACCCACCTGCTCCGTTATCCATAAAAGAAAAACAGAAAGAAAAAGCTCAATTTTAATTAATAATATATAATTTAGATTTTGAAATTATGCATACATTGATTACACCATTATCTAGACCTATAGCCTAACTACTGTACATAAAATATCTAAAACAGGTAATCCATTTCGATGTATGAAAAAACGTTACTTCAATGGCACTAAAAGCCTTCATTCACATATATTTACATGCCACCAGAATTCATATTTATAGAACCTCTAAGTCGAAATCTCTAGAATAACCTAAGTTCTATTGTAAACTACGTGTAACGTTATAAGTCAAAGAATTCTTGAACATAAATTCAGAAGAAGCCTATTTTGACCACGGACATCGACTTATGGAGGTTCTAATTACTTACAATTATAATGTGTTATAAATGATTTAACAAATGCAAAGCTATATAAAGTTACATACTTAATATATTTTTGTACACTTTTATGTACATGATCTATTTAAATGAGGTTACAAGTTATGAACTAAAGTTAATCTAAACATTGTTTCTTAAGTAAAGTAAGGTCTCTTACAATCCACAATTTCAAAGTTCTTTTACATACCTAGATCATGTCTGATATAACAGTGCTATATAGCAAATCATCCCGTTCTTGAAGGAAATTTGATCATTTATGGTCGCAAAATTACCAACTCATGGCCGCATAAATTACGTCACGCCGACAATATTGAATTCACTCACAATTATATAAGACAAATGCTTAAGATGCTATAATTTTCTAAACTAAAGCAAAAGTTTAAAAAGTTTTGGTTGTGGCGATTTTGGTTATCCTTGCGTTATTAGCTTCATTGCACTGTATTAAGTATTATTCAATGGTTCTTTCATAAATTAATCAAATATTATAGAATTCAACACGCTTAAAAGTGAATTCCTAATTAGAAATAATTTTTTCTTTTAAAATTGAGGTTTAACATTAAAAATAATAATTTTATTTTCTTAAACATGATGTCTTAGTTTTTTGTACTTAGCTACTTCCGTGGCTTGGTATAAAAGTGGTAAGTTACAGCGAACAAAGGTGTTTACAAAGTAATCAATGCATCGTTTTATGAGTCATAACAATAAAACAAAGGGACTCGTGCTACTCGAAGTTGCATTTGGCACTTTCTAAATACATAAGAGTAAATTTTCCATTGATTTTCAGCGCTACAAAACATTACTTCCAAGAAAATTAACTGTGATATTTACAGAAAAAGGATTTTCACAGTCTATTAAATAAAAAGCTTTTCTTACATTTCGTTTCCATTATATGTTTACGTTGAAAAATCTCGAAAGTTAATTAGTTTTATACGATGGGATTAATAGGAATAAGGGCAGAAAAATAATGCCTTGTTGCTGTACTCAAATATTGTTTGGTACATACTTCCCAAGCTAGCAAACTAACAAACATGTTAATACTTCTTAATGTGGTACTGAATTGTGATAAAAACTAGAACAATTGATTGCATCGTAAAAATCGATTTTAATATAAGTTATGCTGACACAACCGGAATCGGTGATCTATTGATCATTTTCTAAAAAATGGAATATCAATAGATGTGTAATAAATCCTATGTTGTGTCGTTACGAGTTGTGTTGAATTGGCGAATTATCGTGTCGATGTTGAATACTTTTATTTGAGATGGCACTGCCGCTGACTTTGGCACGATGTTATCTGAAATTGAGAAAAAATAATCTATAGTAATATAATATAAAGAGGGAAAGTTATGTTTGTGTAACTGTAGGACGTTATCTCTGATTCTACAGAACCGATCTTGAAAATTCCTTCACCAATGAAAAGCTGCGTATTTTTAAGTAATATAAGCTTTATATTACTCAACAATTGTAAAGGCTTTTTCGTAATAGTTGGATTTACAAAAGAATGGCCGAACGATAACATATCTTATGAGTACGAAGAGTGCCTTAACGATGAGAGACAAATGAATGAATTCTAGAAAATATTTAATAGTTTAATAATACCTATATAAATTCCATTACAGCATGTGTAACTTTAATAATATGCACCGAAACGTTTGTCGTCAGTTAGTTATAAAATGTATTGATTACGGGTACGTATAAGATTAGTTAGAAATATTACGAAGTCAGATCAGTTTTTTTATTGAAAAAATCCAAAGCTACAATGATATATAGCGTCAATGATCCGCCAAAAAGTTTGAAACCGGTATTTTAGACCGATTTTAAAAAGAGGCAAGCAGCCTCGACCTAACGTTAGCAATTTGTATAAAATGACATTTGCCGTCGTTATTGTAGCGACACGGTTTGTGTGACAGAAGTCGTGACCGGCGTGACTGTCTTCTCTATATAAAATAACGATATCTCTATAGCACGGTAACATAAAATAACGATATTTTTTTCTTCAGATACGACGATATTCTTCCATTTTTTTCTCCCGACACAGATCTGCTTTATTACAAATTGATAATTTATGCAGATGGAATAAGCTCCATAACTGTGCAATTTTTAAGCTATTTTTTACCGCGCATCACCATTGTAGAATCAGTTGCCTGTATACATTTCAAACCAATACGATTTGAGGACTTTCAAAAAATGGCCTATTTGTCCTTAAAAGGCCAGTGCACCCGCGGCCCAACAAAGGTATCGACGGGGAGACACTCCGAAAGAAGAAAAAAAGCTAAATTTTATCTTTATGTTTCAAGGATCGTAGAATAGTGAAATACATTTAAACCCAAAAATTGTACTCTCTACCTATATAATTATTAGACAAAGTAACACGAAACCAAACTTAAGCAATATCAAAACGACATTGTAAGTATGTAAATCTGAACGAAATCAGAATACTACATATGAAAACTGGTATTTTTTAATCAAAGCATTTCGTAAAAGTAACTCTATTAACAAATGAATAAAAATCACCTTGGCGCGTGTCGCCCCCTCATAATATGGGATGGTATTTCGCGTCTCTCGATCTCATCCGAGTTCAATTGTAAACCAGCCACCATCTGCATGATCTCTCGCTCCTTTTTCAGCTCTTCGCGACCTGTCTCCACCTGGAATTGAAACAATTGAATATTAAGATGTTGTGTGAGAAAATGTAAGAAGTAATTATAGTACAGCAATGTTTTTTTTATACGTTATATATAGTAAACATATTATGTTAAAGCGTAATTCTTTAGATGTATAAGATTTTTTTGTTTCTAAAGAAACAGCGCGGAGTATTGGAGTATTGAGCACATTTACTTAACACAACATTTATAAACTTTTAAAAATGTATCATAGTTAGTAACGACAATTTTTGTAATATTTAAAGAAAATTAAAGCATATTTTGTATCATGTAAAACCTTGAACATTTAGTTTTTATAAAATACCAAAAAAACGCCAAAAGCTCTGTCATATATATTTTTATATATAGTATAGCGGACAACGGAGCAGGTGGTACTCCTATAGGGTAAGAGAACATCGCCGCTCATGGATAACCGCGCCACACTCCGCGGATTGGTTGTATTGCCGGCTTACGTCACTTTAACCGGCATTTTTAAGGCTCTCCGATATCCTCCCTCACTCAGCGAAACACAGTACAAGTACCGTTTCACATTGAGTATTCTATGCTCCCGTGGTATCACTTCGGACGAGCCGGCCAATTAGTGCTGAAGCATGACTGACGAACTAATTGTCACTATATGTGAAGCTTTCATAAAGAAATAACAAATTATTACAGGTGGTGGTATAATTTCTATTATAGATATAGATAATATCATTTTTAATCATAGTTTTGTTCTGGTTTATGCTTTACCAACTAAAATTATAATAACACACCCATACTCGACAGGTATAGAGAATTTTAATTTGCCCAACGATTTCAAAAACGCATTCCTGCATAAATTATCGTATTTGGTAATGTGGTATTGCGAGTACCTTTATAGAAGTAGGTCTTGAATCCTGTGATAGGCGAGGCCATATTTAGGAAGTTGCAAATGCAGCTAACTTATAATTAACACATTATTCCACGTTTGACATTTGAAATTTTATCTACAGATATAAAATAATAGATCTATTGGTGTCTTTAAAATTATAATTATCTGTATAGTTTATCTGTTCTGTGGCCCCATATAAGCATTCATCCCCACATTGATTTTATTAATTTAAAATTTAGATATTTTTGACAGTAGTATTAGCGCAGTATTAAAATAACTAATTATTATTATAAAACAATGATTATATAATTAAATAAATGTATCTTGTTTCCATTTTGTTATAGGCCAATAAAAGCAATTCAATCAGATCAGATTAAATAACAAAATTATCGTGATGAATATCGATATTATTATATTATTTAAAAAAATACGTTTAAATAATTAAGTTTTTATAAATATTTGATGAAATAAAATTTTCATTTAAAATATTGCGAAACAGCTCTTAATTTTTTGTCTTTTATTTATAAGGCGGTAAATATATCCATAAATTATAGAATTTTGTTTTCATCAATTTTCGTTCTGTCTGTTAATAAACGTGTTGAAAGAAAAGAAAGTGTGAATAGTAAAAGGTGTTAATCAATTCTTGTTATTTTATGACCAGTGTAAGAGAGTGTGTAAGAATGTTACTAAAACTAAATCTACTTTTAAACGTGAATTCTATAGTCCTGTGGCTAAGTGATTTTGAATGTGCTTTCTGCATGGTAGGAAGTCAAAGACAATAAAAATCTCAGTTAGGTATGTTGACAATGCTAATATTTGTATGAATTAATTTATAGACCCATGTGAGAGGTTTTTAAAATGGTGACTAAATTGCCAATATTGTCTATAAAGAACAAAACGTTTTAGAAATTTTACGTAAAATTACGTATTTGAAATTTATAAAAATCGTATTTTTAAGTTTAATTTTTATAAACCAAATACCTTTTTTGGAATCTTCAGACAAACATCTAATGTTTGAAACTAATAACCATATTAAAAAACTGGTTTCCTATTTTACTCTTTTTTGTTTTAAAACCTTTGCTTTTCCGAAATGTCATCAAATTCCGTCCATTTAAACAGAAGTTGTGTCGCATTAATTATAATCGTAGCAAAAGATTGTATATAAGACATCAACAAAGCTGTGTGAATTATAATACCTACGTAAAGAATTGACTTATGTAATGTCTTCCAAGAGTCATCATTGATATGTGACTAAACGTTACGTATTTGACTATTATATAATAGTAGGAAATACTGCGTCAAATTGTTAATTGTCCGGTTTTCTGAATCTCACATGAACAGGCATTTAGAAATTCGTATCAAATGCATATGTGAAAAAATACGTTGTGCAATAAAGAAGCGAGACGGGCTTAGATGGAAAGCTGAATCGCCATAAATGCCATACGATCGAAACTTGTTCGTTGATCTTAAACTGAATATTACTTTCAGATCTAGAAATAAAAACAAGAGCTGCTTCTATTAAGCTGTGACTGCTATACAAAGAAATGTAACCATCGCTTTGGAGACAATGGAATTTACACTAGGCATAATGTCAATTTTAATGGTATAGCCGGTAACGGAGCAGGCAGGTTTCCTCTATGGTAAGAGATCATCGCCGCCCATACACAACCAACGCCACTTTCGCGCTTTGTGTTGCCTTTTTACGCCGCTTAAACGGTATAATTTCCAGAGCCTCCGATATCCTCACTCAAAGAAACACTGTTTCTCGCTAGTATTCTGTGAAACCGTGATATCAATTCGGACGAACAGCGTAGCATGGCTCTGTCACGGATCGGTTTAGCAATTGACAATTTATATAAAAACTTTTTATTGTCACAGATAGAAAAGCTAACGTTACAAGTTCTTAATTACTGAATTATACTGTGTGCACTAGCACACCCACGTAATTAGATAAAACTAAATGAATTATTAATTAGTTTTAATTAAAATAAATATATACAAATACTAAAAAAAACAGGCAGAAATTAAAAATATTTTGTTAGTAAGACTTCTTTAAAACCCTTTCTGAAGCATCAATTACCAGTTCAATCAAAATTACCGGGGAATATTTGTAAGCATTTTTTAAAATCAAATACTTGCATTTATCATTTATATTTACATCAATCCTTTGACGGCAAAGGCTACGCCCCTTAATCGAAAAGGTCATTTTTTGTTGACCACGATGATAATTTAAAAAATGTATTACATGTACTTTTATGATATGTAATTTTAATGAAAGAGTAAGACTACAGTTTTAATTTTTAAAAAAATCTGATTCGCTTGACTCTGACGTGGCCTGAGCATTTTCTATCACATTTATCACAGGGAATGTTCTGAGAAAATATTTGGAGTTGTTTGCAGTTGAATTTTATGTTCTAAAATTTAATCAGATTACAAGGTTTCATCCGCATCACTTCGATGTTTCTCGTTACGACGGACTGCGATTTTTTAATACATTTCATGTGTGGAAGCAATGGCTGAAAAGAGAACCAATACGATTAGGGAACCTTCAAAAAAGTAGTATACATATTTCTTAGTCTGGTATCGCACCCGCAATCCAACGGGAGTCGAGGGTGTCCATGGGCGGCAAATCGCTTTTTGTAGGTAAGACTTTAAAAAAAACGTTATTGCATTAGGCACGTATTTGACATTACTTTCTTACCGATTTCAATTTGATAGGCTTTTACCTCTATCTTCAAATAAGTGAATTGAATAGAGACCAGCATTTGGTTCAGGATTTGATTAGAAACCAATAAAATTAAACAATATAGTCAAAGTTGTTTTTTATTTTGACATAGCCACTTATGAGCCTCTTATTATTAATAGAATAAACCTAATTGCTGGATTCCTACATACAAAAGGTAGCAAATACGATTTAATTGATCAAATTGAGCACAGTTGCGAACTATAATTCCCACGTTATTGCTCCAACGTGACATTTCTCAACTATCGCCTACCTTCATTGCAGCGTGTTATAATATCTATCGTCGGCTTATATATTCATGATAGGTAGCTATGTAAAAGTACAATGTTAGATATATTATATCATAATAAATATTTTATTAATATAAAGTTCACGGACAAGAGTTCTGTTATTACGCCGCATACGCGATGAACTAAACTTGTTAAGTTTCCGGTTTCCTGACTCACTAACCGAAACACAGTACTAGTAATATTTCAAGCTAGTATTCTGTGAACCTGTGGTATCACACCCGACTACGTGGCCCAATTAGTTAACATTTGAAATTTGATATCTATCGTTATTTGTAATTCCAACTTTTTGTAAACATGATTTTCTTTGTAAATATCTTGAGCGATAGTTATGTCCACTTACAGGCGCACCCTCGTTGCTTAAGATAAAATTTTATGCATTTATTGTATTGGAAGAAGAGATCTCTCTATTTGCTTAGCTTTCTATTTCTATCAGCAAACAATACGTGAAAAACATGACGTTATACGCCATCGCTTTCTACATGCAAATATTTTTTAAACAATCTTCTATAATGCAAAAAGGTTTGTGATAAATGTACAAGGCCTTGGATTTTTTAAGTTTCCCCGGTTCAAGTACATATGTGGGTAACTCACAGTGGGTCTGTTAACAATTTACATGAATTCATTTGTTTTTTTTTCATTTCACCTCCACTACTAGAGGTCGGTCGTCAATGTCTTGAACTTTTCCGCGTCTTTCGTTAGATGCAGCAGCAATTCTGCGGTCTACAGTATCAGTCCATTTCCTAATATCACGTAGGCATGATTTATTCTCCTACCATTTACCAAGATATAATTCATCATCGTATCACTAGCAGTAGTTGGTAGCGGTCGTAGCACATCGCGTGGTAAAGATAAGTACACTTCGCATAAGTGCTGACATTCTGTACTGTAAACAAATCGTTTTATTAAGTACCTCTTCTGAATTCCTAATACCAAATTTAACTTTCAAGGTAGACAAATCGTTAAGCTGTTAACCCTGAATTATGATTACGTACGATTAAGAATTGATAAATTATGTCATTGGCTTATATATTATATATTATACGCTATTCATGTCCGTTAATTTACGATTTTTGTAAACAATCTTTAAAAAAGAGGTTACAAGAGGTTATCAGCTGGGATGTACTTTTCAAGTACTTGAATACTCCAAAAAGTTACTAGTAAAACTACAATGTCATCGCTTTTCAACAATCGTTAAAGATCTTTTAAAAGAAATTTAAACATATTACATACAAAAACTAATAATTACAATCAGATATGATACATTGTAACAAAAAAGTATGCGCCATTCGATGAACATTCTTTACTTTTCTTTTAATTTCTTCATCAACCTTTGTAATGTTTTAAATTATTTTGTTTAATGATAATGGTGGCAAACGAAGCCCTCTAGCCCTAGCAGAGCCGCGGATGCGTTGTCGCCTTAAGGGATAGGTACGCTCTTTTTTGAAAATCTCCAAATTGTATTGGTTTCGAAATATCTCCACACGAAGCTGATTCCACAGAGTGATGGTACGCGACAATATACGCCTTAAAAACGCTCATCTGCCTTAAAAACTAATCTCAGATATAATGGATAACATTACTTTGTCACCTTGCATTACGGTAAGTACCGCTACGCTTTAAAATTATCGACGACAGTTTTATGACGTTTGTAGGTCGATGTTGTCCGTCCATTCAGAATGCGGCACTGCGATCGTTCAAGGTTAATGCTTTCACAGACACAGCTGTCTTTATTCACTAAGCATTTCCTAGACTCATTGTGCAAACCACGCGAAATTAACCCTTCACTTCCAATATTGTTGATAATTCATCTCGAGTCGTCGAGTGCTTTGTTATTTGATCAATCCTACGCAATAAGGCAACTTAAAAGCGGTTCTTACTCCAAATACTAAGCGCGTCTATGTTCAACGTAAGAAATACTTTGTCATCTTCATTTTACAGATGACTTAGGACAAAAATTTTATGGACACGGTAAGTAAAGATGTTTTTCAATATGTATTTAAGTAAATCTACTGAATTTTTGAAATTTTAAGATACTATTATTATTAAATTTCTGTGTGTTAGTACAAATAAAACTACTTTGTCTTTAGGATGTAAAGAATTTCATGTCAATTAAAATATTTACTACATTCATTTTAATAATAAATTTTAAACCAAAGAATACACCTTAAATCACAGGATCTCCTGGTATAAGTACCTAGAGTCCATGTGAAGTCGATCGAGAAAGTAAAACACACAAAAAAGTCACCCGTCGAGTTTCTCCCGCCAAAACTAAGGTCACTGACCGTTTGACATTCAATATTTTCCATTGATAGGTAACAAGAATTAATAAATTATAATACTAAAAGTGAAATATTTAAGATTAGTCATATATAAATTGCCAGGTTTATACTTTATTTTAAAAGACAATGCTGGCATTCTTAACTTGACTATTATAATTTAAAAATTATACAGAGACTTCCTGTTCCAATATAATTTGTGGTGTAATAACAAACTATTTTATATTCTTATACTAAAATGATAAAGCCTAAAATGGTTAATCAAAGTAAAGGTAGGCAAGTATTAGGGACATGAGTTCGAAACTGGCATTCCAATAGGTGTGCCTTCATAGCACAAATGGCCTCATTTAGGCTTACTTAGTCGCGAATCTAAAAGATCCTTATTACAAAGAATCAAAGTCCACTTTTGAATGTTCCAATTAAAGCGATTCATTAATCACGCATGTAAAAATGCATTGAGAATTTGTATGCACGTTTATGGTGAGCTTGCATATAAGCTATGTTACCGGTTCGTGCATGCAAACAACAACTTTGCATATTTATCGCATATTACAAGATAGCTGATAAATAATGCAACCTATAGACATCGGATAAGACATTTTCACACGATCATTTTGATGCTAATTTTATGTCGGCCGTGGTCGTAGGCACGACAAAAATCATACACCAGTTTTCATTTGCATAAAATAAAAATAAAAAATATTTTAATTACTGTTACTATTATAAATGCTATTTTAAAATATCTAATTAACTCTAATCTGTTTCTTCTCATTCATCGAAGTCATTTCAACGGTTTAATCTAATAAATATATGTATATTTAAAGTAAATAACTGGCCCGTATAAAAATACATAGTACTTTTATATAGCAATGTTGTGTGTGTATAAATATATATTGATGTGTGTGTGTCATAGAATGTCGTGGCTGTAATACAGAATGGGAAACTATGTCGGTAGAATATTATATACTAATGTATATATATATATATATATACATTATATATATCTATTATATATATAATATAATAATAGATATATATAATATACAAACTCTATATAACGACACTGAAGGGACTGTGTATTTTATAGAGTTATAAAGAGTTGTCGTTAAATGGAGAGACGAAAATGTGGATGGAAGACGAGCTAAACCAACTAAAGCCAATTGATTTCGACGCTTTAGGGAGTTTGTCGTTAAATCGAGGGA
>DWCF01006929.1:0-11537 GCA_018230265.1 Delias oraia | reverse complement strand
ATATGACGATCCCTCCAACCGCTAGATCCAGGTCGCTCAAGATGGTAATAGGTGGGCGTCTTTGGGGGAGGCCTATGTCCAGCAGTGAACTTGATAGGCTGATGATTATGATTCTGTGAGCCCGTGGTATCACTTCGGACGAGCCGGCCCAATTTGTGCGTCCACATATACTTCAGCATGGCTCTCCCACGGGTAAACGAAAATCAAAATGATATTAGAAGTATTTCTAGATAAAAGCCTTTATTAAGAGTATGTGTAGATGCTCCTATTGTTAGTATGATAGTTTGATATCGTCCGATTTCAGGACATCGACACATCACTCCTGGCGGAATTACAACAATGGAATCCGTTGGACGAACAGCCAAGGAGAGGTAGAGTCAAGAAGTACCCAAATTTCGATAGCTTCGATGTAAGTTTTACCATTTAATTACTTATGAAGGTTAATTAAAGAGCATTTTAAGGCATTCTGTGCCAGGCACCACCTCTGTGGAATTTGGCGCCAGCGGGGATATTTCCAAACGAATACGACTCGGGAAACTTCAAGAAACGATCGTATATATTCTTACAGGCCGGCAATGCACGCGCGGCTCTGCAAGGGCTAGGGGTGTCCATGGGCGTAGAACCGCTCATTCCATGTGATCCTTTTGATCATTCGCCACCATTTCCATAAATAAAAATTATTAGAACTACTTTACTCTTTACTCTTGGGCTGCGGGGAGCTTATCGGCGCTACAACTTGTGGTATATTATCGAGGGCTTACAACCTGTCTACCAAATAAAATATTAACTTTACAGACTCCATGTTTTATCTACTAAATCATCAGAAATAAAAACAAATTACTTTATGAGATTTTTCTGGAGAGCCCTTTAGCTAAGTGGTGGATATAAGCCTATCACGAAACGGGAAGTATCGGGATCGATCCTTGATCCGAATAAAAAATTATAATTTATTCGATGTATGCAAGAGGCTTGACAGCGGCAGAGCGATTGTGTTGTCCGTGCTGAAGCATAACCTGACGCCAAATAATACGTCAGATCATAGGTCCTAATAACTTTATATACATATGATAACAATTTCCAGACACTTCTTACAAGGAAAGGCGGCGGAGAATCCATCTCGTTGGGTATACCAGTGGAAAGTGGTGTCACTTCACTTAAAATATACCTCGAAGGCGCCATTGAACATGCCGTCCTATACCCACCAAACGATGGTAACATATCCAATTTAATTATTAATATAAACATCATTCACTCATGGGGACCTTCAAGAATGTGCCTAAAACACCGGCAACGCAACCGCGGCTCTGCCGAAGCTTACGATGTAGTCTCTTACTAGTTTTTCTATTTTCTTCGGTTTTATATAAAAAAAATCACTTAAATACTTATTCATAAATTATTTACATACCTAATCTTATAAAATTCGACAAACATGACTTTTTCAACCTATCTCAAAATTTCCTTAAAAAAATAAATTTATATTATATAATAAATAATCCTACAATACGTAATTAGAAAATGTATTAAATATCGAAAAAGGGAGACAGTTTGAGACTCTATTCGGCTCACGGACGACAAGATAGGAGTGAAACAAAGCCAAAAAATACACATCAAAATGATAACCGTTTCTTTTCAACGTTAAAGAGATGCTTTCATACAATATTCTGTCTCATTTTTGTAATAACAAATGCACTTCAGTGTGAGACTGACAAAGAATAGTTTCTATATTATAAATGTTAAAAAAAAATATTTCTTCGGTTCTTGGCCGGCTCGTCCGAAGTGACACCACGGCTTAACAGAACATCAGCGTGAAACAGTATTTGCTATTGATTCGCTGAGTAAGCCTGAGTCTCTTGAAATTCTACCCCTCAAGCTCCGATATCCTCACTCTGCGAAACAGTACAAGTATCGTTTCTCGCTGAGTATTCTGCGAGCCCGTGGTATTACTTCAGACGAGCTGGCCCAATTAGTGCATCAGCATGCCTCTCCCACGGGTGAAGCATAGTTTTTAAGCTTAAAATGTGTGTTGAGATATTGTACGTATAAGGACAGTATTAGTTTGCTTTACATGGCCCTATTACGTTGGCTCGCTAACCTCAAAGTCCTACTGGTTTTGAGGTTATTAGAAACTGGTTGGAGTTGACCTTATGTGCACGAGAAAATAGACTATATACATAAAACAAAGTTGAGTATTTACAATGGCGTAAATAATCCAACATAATTGTTGATATTTTTAAGAAATGTGGTACGGACGTAGCTTACGATCTGGATTTCACCCGCGGCAGAGGCATACTAAAGCATGCTGACGCACAAATAGGGCCGGCTCGTCCGAAATGATACCACTCACACAGAATGCTCAACGTATAACGTTACTGTGTTTCGCTGAGTGAAATTAACGCGCTGAAATGGCGTAGAAAACCGCCAACACAATTGAAGCGCGGACTGTGGCGCTTTTGTCCATGGGCGGCGGTGTACTCTTACCATGTAGGAAACCCACCTGCTTCGTTGTCCACTATATCATAAATTTATATATATGTTATTTGACTACAAAAAGAGCGGGTGATACTTTTGAGTCGTCAATTATTGCCAAATGTTCATAATTGGATCCGGTAGGTAGCGTCTCGGGCCGGACAACGTCTTCCGGGTCTTCTAGTCATATATATATATACTATGCTAAAATCGGATCACTTCGTTAAGTGTAGAGGATTGATTAAAAACCTCATCAATTCACAGGTCAACAAATAGACCTATACAACATGTCGTCCATAAGAGCCTTCTCGGCAGCCTCCACTTCGGAGGGCTCATCACCACGTGAGATCTATTTGGTCTTTCCGAGGATGCAACTAGACGAGACCATGTGAGTATGTTAACTGCTACCAACTGAATATTAGATTATAGATCTTTATATGTATTAAATATATATAAAAAAAACCGTGAAAGATACACCATTTACCACTCAAGAACTGCTGAACTGATTTGACTGAAGATTAGTGAAAAGATAGCTTAGAACCAGAAGAAAAATATAGGCATAATACATACACATTCGTACATATATGTAAATACAAAATTGAAGGGTTTTTTTTATATAGTATAGCGGACAACGGAGCGGGTCTCCAACATGTTAAAAGAACACCGCCGCCCATGGACAACCATGCCACAGTCCTCACACACTCTGCGAAACATAGTACACGTACCGTTTCACGCTGAGTATTTTCTTTACACAATCAAAGCGCGATCTGGAGCGCGGTTGTCATCGTTCAGCGGTATTCTCTTATCATATACGAGACCCACCTGCTCCGTTATCCGCTGTACCATAAAAAATATATTTTATATTTATGCTAGTTTTACGGTCGATTTCAAAGAAAAGAATGTTGAAAACAAAACACTAACAAGTTAAGTTTCAGGTTGTCAGTGCTGCCCGTGTACCCGGCTGAAGACGCGGCGCTGGTCGGCCTCTGGCACCTGAGTGTCAAATGCGATCTGTGCGACTACCGTCTGCGTGTCGCTGCCAAATCGTCACTGCACTTCAGCGTGGACGTTGTTGAGGGTGAGTTGTAAATCACTAGCTGATAAGACTGAGGACGTTTGTGTTGCAGTAATCCGTCTCCAACTGGTTTTAGTGATATTTACGTACTTATATGCATAGCCGATGTGACCACCATAATAATTGTATGAGTATTGTGTATCTACCATTTTATTGTATAGCGGGCAACGGAGCAGGTGGGTCTCCTATATGGTCAGAGAACATGCCTATGGAGCCTATGAAGAACCGCGCCATAGTCCGCGCATTGGTTGTGTTGCCGGCTTTTTGCGCCGCTAAACGACACTATTAAGGGCCTCCGATATCCTTACTCATTCTGCGAAACACAGTTCTAGTACTGCTTCACGCTGAGTGTTCTACCGTGGTATAACTTCGGAAGAGCCGTCCCAATTACTGAGTCAGCAAATGCTTCAACAAGGCTCTCCCACGGGAAACAATATAATATAAAGGCTATATGTTATTTGACTACAAAAAGTGTGGGTAATGGTTGAATCGGTGCCTCTACTGTGTTCCTCTGAGTGATAGAGTATATAGATGGCCCTTAAAAATACTGCTCAAATGGCATAAAAAGCCGGCAAAACTACCAATGCGCGGAATGAGTCGCTCCAAGTTATACCACTAAAAACACCACGTTGCAGTTGCTCGGTGGCGGCAGTGATCTATTGCTATCAGGGGACTCGGAGCCTCGCTGTCCGCCATATAAAAAACTAAGCGTAAATACATTCTACGTGACAGTGATTGATGCTTTCGAAACGGAAGACACAGACACGGTCGTTGACTTCTATTATCATATGTATATATATAATCACTTGTTTAACGGCTAAGTAACATTGCGATGTACCCTGCTAATATTATAAACGCGAATGTTTGTATGGACGGATGTTTGATACTTTTTCACGTAAAAACTGAATTGTTTGTATGGTATAACGCATAAGGGCTCAGGTGGGACTCCTATATGGTAAGAGAACACCGCCGCCCATGGACAACCGCACCATGGTCCGCGCTTTGTTTGTATTGCCAGCTTGTTATTCCGATTAAGTGGCATCAAGGGCCTCCGAAATCCTCACTCAGAGAAACACAGTAGAAGTACAACTATCATTTCACGCTGAGTAACACTTCGGACGAGACGGCCAAATTAGAGCGAATATGATTCAACATGGCTCTCCCACGGGGTAAAATATATAATTTATTTATTATAATTTCCTATTTACACTAATGAAACCCTAAATTATATTTGATTCGAAGTAAATATAACATTAAGAAACCAAAGCAACCTATATATTTTTATCCATACAATTACTAAACGAAAATTTCTCTATCCACATTGCAAGTGTATCAAATAGGACCGGTTCAGCGACTAAACAAAAACCATTAAGCAATCGTAGAGTAAGAACGCGACAACTTGTGGTACATAGTTGGGCAAATATTCGTCGATGGAAGGAAAAAGCAACAGCAAAAACTCATTGGTCAAATGTTATTTTTATAGATACGTTTTTATAAAAGAAATCGGTGCTGTTCGTTTTATGGCAAAAAAGTATTGAGTCTTATGTTCGCTTTAAGATTATTTGGTCATCGTTCAAAAAGGTAGACAAGGTCTGTATGCTGACGCACTAATTGGTCCGGCTCGTTCAGAGTGATACCGCAAGAATATCAGAGTTCAATTAAATTATTTTTTTTTATGTGAACAGTGGAAAACGAGCAAGAGGCTCACCTAGGGCAAGCGGTCCTCCGCCCATGGACACTCTCAACACTTGCAGAGCTGCGGGTTCGTTGCCGGACTTTAAGGGAATATGTGCGCTCTTTTCTTGAAGAGATTCCACAAAGAGGAGGCGCGCGGCATAAAATGCCTTTAAACACGCTTAGAATACTTAGGATTTAGATGTGTTACAAGGTCACAAAACACACCAACAAACCAAATACAGATATGGCACAGTTACATAAAACATCAAAGTCACGCATGCAAAATAAAATAAAATAAATATTTTAAAAAATTCACCTTAAATGTCAAGCCGACAGCTTCATCCCAAACTGGCGACGCACTTCAACTGGGTCAAACTCGAAATACCCCATAATATGTGAGAATAATGTCAACATTTATACGTTAATATAACGTTTTAAAAATCTGATTAAGGACTCAATAGTGTTATGATAGTATATGTTTTTATTTTATAGTGGACAAAGGAGCAGGGTGGTCCTCTATGGTAAGAGATCACCATCGCCCATGGACAACCGCGCCACAATCCGCACTTTGTTAGACTTAGTGAGTCTTGAGTACTGTCTTATTATTAAAAAATATGATAATATTTTTCATTCCACGTTACCTCACTATAAACATATAAACAGTAAATCGTCGTATTCGTGTATAACGTTGAAGTCTTAAAACGAAACGTATTTAATTTCCCAATGAAACTTGCGCAACAACCAATGTCAGATAGATAAAAATTGCTGTAACATTTCGCGCAACACAAAAAATGTTCAATTATTATTCATTCTGGCAATAAAACTGGTTGTAGGTACAGTTTTGTAATTTGAAAAAAAAAACAATACTTTTTCGTCCGGCTCTTATACTATGGTATTTTATCTATTAAGTATTTAGTGTACACTAGAAATCTAGACGCCTACGGTAAATATATTTTTTTTTATTGACCCAAAGACTCGACTATACCGCCTTATCATGTTTATAATTTTCAAACATTATCTTGCACTATTTCCAAAACGTTGCAATCAATTTTGCTATTTATAGGGAATTTTCAAATAAACACATTTCATTCAATTACATCACTTTTCTTCAAACCTGTGCAGTATAATTTATATTTAAAACAACCAATTTAACATATAAAACCTTGAAAATACATTTATTTCGAAAATAGATTATAACTCGCTGGGATGACGCGTACAATTGTTTTTTAAATTAATTACCGTATGTTTAATGAATTTTAATAATATAAATAAATCTATCGAAAAAGATACTAAAATCAAGACGCCAAAACTATTTTAGCTAGGAAGATTATTACCACTCGTAGTAAATAATACTTTTTTATGCTAAACACGCGCTAATAGATAAAAAAAACACTTGACGGTCTGACATTGACAAATGACGGGCAGAGGATACGCCTAGTTCGCGTCAACACGATTAGAAAACTGAATACAACTAACACATAGTATGTACCTAATAGAAAAATAATTATCACTAATGACCGCAAAGGTTGCGATACTCATATCTTTGTTAGACTTTGTATTATACTCGTGTGTACTTTGCACGTCAGGAATCTCTTTGAAAAGTAATTTTAAGTGGCCATTTTTTTCACCATCTCAAGAAATCAGACATTAATGTGTATTCAATATTGTCAATTAATTTTATAAAAATAGTGACAGATGCCCGTGAAATAAAAATCTTTAATATTATACATATCAGGACGCATAATATATGTATAAAACTTTTTTATGGTATAGCGGACAACAGAGCAGATGGGTGTTCTATATGGTGAGAGAACAGCGCCGCCCACGGACAATCGCGCCACAGTCCGCGCATTGATTGTGTTGCCGGCTTTTTACGCCACTTAAGCGGCATGTTTTTAGTTTTGTTGATGTAAATAATCAAAGTGAGATTTAGGCGGACTTTTTCATAGTAATTATTAAAATCTAAAGTTTTTACTACACCTCAATCATACATCACTCATTGTTAAGGCAGTATTTTAAGTAACATTATCATACGATACATTTTTTTTTTATTCTATAGCGGACAACGGAGAGAATTGGTCTCCTATATGATAAGAGAACACCGCCGCCCATGAACAACCTTGCCACATATCGTGCAATGGTTGTGTTGCCGGCTTTTTACGCCGCTCAAGCGGTACTTTTAAGGGCCTCCGATAACCTCACTAATTCTGCGAAAAACAGTACAAATACCGTTTCACGTTGCGTATTCTGTGTCTTATGATATTTTATAACATATACAAAGTATGTTATAACATAGCATACTTTGTAGATCTTACGCTTAATAAAGCCTTTTTTCAATTTAATATACACATAACGTAATTTAATATACAAACTTTTTTATAATATTATTATAGATAAAGTAAATATTTCTTAGCATTGCATTACATCAAAATAATAACAAAAATGTATTAACAAATCAATATTGTTTTGAATCAAATTCAATGTAAATTTACACGTCATTTAAGGTCTGACTGAGGTTATCAAAATCTATACACTGATAAATTCACTAACTTACGATTCATTCTCTTCCGGGATATTAATCCAATTTACACTATTCCCTCCACTCTAGACTGTAACTTCTTAAATAAATATTAATCTGTCATAGAAAAAATATCTTTCTGCTTTGTTTTTGCTTAATTTACTTAAATATTTGTGCTAATACTTTAAAATATATTTTGACGTAATATCTTAATATAACGAATAATATGATCGACGGTTGGTTTGATAAAAACAATCTATACTACATATAATAAAGAGGTAAAGTTTGTGCGTCTGTGCGGTTGTAGGGAGCAATCTGTGTATCTACTGATCCGATCTTGAAAATTCTTTTATCAATAAAAAGCTACGTTGTTAATGATGAATTTTGTTAATGGTATAGCAGATACCGGAGCAGGTCTCTTGTATGGTAAGAGAACACCGCCCATGGACAACCGCGCCACAGTCCGCGCATTGGTTGTAGGTATTGCCGGCTTTTTGCTCCGATATCCTCACTCAGTCAGTCGTAACGCAGTAGAGCTACCGTTTCAAGTACAATTACCCAATTCACGCTGAGTACTCTGTGAACCCGTGGTATTACTTCGGACAAGCATGCCCATTTAGTACGTCAGCATGGTTCTTCCACGGTATTAACCCGAAAAATGAAAAGGTGCATCGTGGTAAACGGATTCAAAAGTAATTCGAAGAAAAACGGTGGAACGATGTTTCTTACGACCGGTGGCTTAACACGATGAGAGATATATCATTGAAATCTATAGAAAAAATAAAGACTTTTATTAAGCCTATAAAGTCTAAGGATTTATGACATTACTATCAATCCTTAAACTACTTATACCCGTGGGAGAGCCATGCTGAAGCATATGCTGACGCACTAATTGGTTCGTCCGAAGTGATATCACGGGCTCACAGAATACTCAGCGTACTTGTACTGTGTTTCGCAGAGTGAGTGAGGATATTGGATGTCCTTAAAAGTGCCGCATAAGCGGTGTAAAAAGCCGGCAACACAACCAGTGCACGGACTGTGGCGCGGTTGTTTATGGGCGGCGGTGTTCTCTTACCATATAGGAGACCCACCTGCTTCGTTGTCCGCTATATCATAAAAAAAATACTTGTGTTACTAAAGTGTACGTTTTCCACAGATACGCTTAAACTAAAGGTGACAGGACCGGTAGCGAGCATCCGGGATACTTTACTAATAGACGAGTACGGTTCAGAACTGGCGAAACTACCTTTTAGGTGAGCTGGACTATATTTTCTATTTGACCTTTACAGTTTAGCACGGACTTTGCGGCGCCGTGAACATGATTTTTAGCCGAGACTAGAGTAAGGGCGTCTAGCGCAACTACAGCAAGACACGAACCTTGGCTTGGGTCGTCACGGGACCATGGGCTGCCTGAGCAGCCGGTCGGAAGCTCACCGGGGTTAGTCTGACGACATAGCTAGGTCCACGCCTCCATGACCGGCGGAGGCGGTTGTTATCGCGGTCGCTACAGAGAATCCTACCGCCGGTGTCTGTATTATCTTAGGTGAACCTCCTGCTCGTTTGCCACAATCTTTATAAAAAAAATGGTACAATCGCGCCCATGGTCAACCGCGTCGTAATCCGCGCTTTGGTTGGTTGGTGTTACGCTACTTAAGCAACATAACTAAGAGAACTGTCTTTATTCTCACTCACTCAGCGAAACAGTGAGTTTTCGCTGGTATTCTGTCAATCCGCAGTAACACTTCGGACGAGGCGGCGGAATTAGTGCATCAGAATGGTAATACTGTGTTAAGATACTCGCCCGTCGAATTCAATGTACTAATATATTTTTTAATGCAGTTATCAACCGATATCAGATGATACGGACAAACCCACAGTGGTCCACGCCCAGCTCGCCATTCCGAGTGTCGCCAGTACCAACATCTATGTTAAAATTCTCGGGAGGGACATAAAAGGTATACAAATTTTTATAATATCATTGGTCAGTGACACTTCTCATTACAGTGCGAGAGCCTAGTAGCTAAGTGGTTTAAAAATTCTACCATGAAGCGAGAGGTATCGGATTCGAATCCCGGTCCGGACAATTATAATTTAATTTAGAATTTATTCGGTCTCTGGAAGGGTTTCCGACCACTTATCGAGCGAGTTTCTTAATAATGTCGCACCCGTGGGAGAGCCATGCTGAAGCATATGTGACGCACTAATTGGACCGGCTCGTCCGAAGTCATACCACGGGCTCATACCACTCAGGGTGAAATGAGAGTGAGGATATCAGAAGCCCTTAAAAATGCCGTTAATCGGCGTAAAAAGCCGGCAACAAAACCATCTATCTCATTTATACAACAAAAAACGCACTTTACAGAGACGCACGAGAGAGACATACATATAACTTTAAGGCATTCTTTAAATTTTCGCTGTATTTCGGTACCGGAGTTAGGTAATTTCCTATAATTGAAATATTTCTCTCAAGTCTAAACTATCGGTGATCGGTCTAAACTATCGACTGTATCCAACTAAAATCTTATAACTCCACGATACAAATCGTACAAAATGTGTCTAACACATACTATATTTGCAGGTGAACCATTCACAAGACTATCGGGACCTATACATAAACAAACGGAAGTACGCTTGGGAAGATCAGCATCCATCATATTCCCGGATACACCAAACGACTTGGAATTAGCAGAGGAAATTGACGCTGCCATATATCAACACTCGCAACCTGTTGGCAGATCTATGGCGCAGGTAAGATTTTCTATTTTGAGTACAATAAATAATTACGTAAACAAAAAAAAAATGGACGCCGAAATTAACAGTCGCTCTCGTTACTCTGGCATAATACCACAGTTTATTTATTATTCAAATAAAATTATGATATATCTAAAAACGGAGCAGGTGGGTCACCTATATGGTAAGAGAATACCGTCGGCTATGCACAACCGAGCCACAGTCCGCGCAATGATTGTATCGCCGGTTTTATACGCCACTTAGGCTCCATTTTTAAGTGCCACCGATATTCTCACTCACTCAGCGCAACACCGATACATCCCGCTTCATTTTAGACTTATAAAACCATTTAGCTACGAGGCTGTCGATGACAGAATTATTTTTCAATTGGTTATTTTATAATGCTTAGGGGTGGTGGTCTAAACTTTTTCTTTTATTGTATTTGTGTATGTTTTAAATAAATTCATTAATATAACAAATTAATATATATCTTCTTGCTACAGTTATTCACAAATAAAATGATAAAATTTATTCACTTGTCACGCTATTTCAGGTACTAAATCAGAGTGGTGTTGTGTTAACAACAGTACAAATCGGTCTTAGTTCCCGTCTCTACGGTTCACCAGGAGACAGGCTGCAGGTATGTTATTATTTTTATATAGCGAATGAGGCAGACGGGTCCCCTGAAGATAGAAAATCACCGTCGCCCATGGACAACCACGCTGTAATCCGGTTGTATTGGGGACTTTTTACGCCGCGTAAGCAGTCTAATATATTAGGCATACAATAACCTCACTTCTTCAGCGAAACATAGAGCAAAACTATTTCACCCTGGTATTCTGTTAGGTCGTGGTATCACTCCGGAATGAGTCTGATTAGTTAAACTATTAAGACACGCCTCTGGCTAATATGCTTTATTTATCAATGTAATGAAAGTTTAGATTAGATAAGATAAAATATTTTACAACTAAAAATAGGTTAGTTTTTGTGTTTATCAATCGACGGATCCAACTCGGATGGGCAGCGTTCGGAAAACTCAAGTACATCTTCTCCTCTAAAATACCTCAGTGC